>JAVSCE010006296.1:0-152052 GCA_032199065.1 Smutsia gigantea | reverse complement strand
ATGTGGAGTATAAGAACAAAGAAAAAAACTGAAGGAACAAAACAGCAGCAGACTCACAGAACCCAAGAACGGACTAATAGTTACCAAAGGGAAAGGGACTGGGGGAAAATGGGCGGGAAGGGAGGGATAAGAGGGAAAAAGGGGCATTACGATTAGCAGATGTAATGTTGGGGGGGCACGGGGAGGGCAGTACAACTCAGAGAAGACAAGTAGTGATTCTATAGCATCTCACTACGCTGATGGACAGTGACTGTAATGGGGTTGGTGGGGGGACCTGATGAAGGGGTAGTTTAATAATCGTAATATTGCACATGTAATTGTAAGATTAATGATAATAAAATATATATTAAAAAAAAAAAAAAAAAAAAAAAAAAAGCCAAGGTAACAAAATACTCAAAATTCATCACTTTCTGATTGTTTTATTATCTTTGTTCTAGAGGTTTATGTCAATTGTGCCTAAGGTGATGAACCCACTGTGTCTCTCCGGTGATGTTCAGGGATATCACATTGGTAGCTGGAAATTGGCTGTGGTAGGGCTGCTTACACTGTGGAAATCAACAAATACTGCAAATTAGGACTTGATTGTTTTGTTGATTTTCTATACTTAAGAAAGGGGTGGAAAATTGTCAGTAATATAGATTAAAAGTTGTGTCTGTAGCCATTGCATTGAGAATAGCACAAAACTTGAGGAAATAGTCTTCCATTGTTTGAAAACAATTGTGATTTATCTCAGCAAAGTCTGGTACACAAAGAAGTTTCACCTTCGCATTACTCACCAATGTAAACAAACAACATTCATGTCAGAAAGTATATTTGTTGATCAATTGCGATCAGAGGTTGGCTGCATATCAAGGAGCTTGGTGAGAATCAACAAAAAGCTTTCTTTGAGAATCGATTGACTATGGAATTTACAATAAAGAGTGTCATGTATTTTATTATTATTTATAAATTGTTCTGTACTTTTGTACTGGTAAAATTTATAATAAATATACACTCATGCATATAGGTATAGGTTGTTTTTTCAGAGACCTGGTTGACCATTTACCAAACACTACTGCCTAAAATGGAACTTTTCTGGGATGATGAAAATGATATATGTGGATTTGTGCATATTTGTATTGTTCTTCGGGTTCATTACAGTGAAGCAGCTCGCTCTTTATCTCACTGTTTAGAGTGGAAGCTATCCCATGCTGATTTTAGTTTTATTAGTAAGATTCCAGTTGTCTCCAATAAAATCCCAGGACCTGTTGTACTAACAGAGTTCCTGAACAGTTGAGTGTGTGACTCTCCTAATCAGTTGCAGCCAGAGGGCTGGATAGAACTTTCTGGCTGCAAAGACTTAAAGAATCGGGCTTTGTTCTATTTTTCATCTCACTGGAGAATTGTCATGAGGTCCACACGCAGCTCTGGTATACTTGTTCAGGGAACATAAGTCTCTTTTCCTTAAGATCAGCAGTGGCTCTCTGAGGGCCTGCTCTTGTTAGGCCCCTTCTTCACACCTGTCTTGCCAATGGGTTTCAGCCCTGGACAAGTTCACTATGGATTCAATGTGACAAAAGAAATGACAGTAGAATGTTCTTGGGGTGAAAGGGTTATACCCAACTTTGTTTCCATGGTGGCAGGTCAGTCACTAGAATCCTGTCCACTCAGAGTGAGTCTGCATACAGCAAGCCGGTCTCTACCTCTGGGCTTCTCTGCCCCCACAGCCGTCCTCTGGGCCTCTGTCTTCGGCGCTGCCGCCACTCCAGCCTCTGCTCTGCTCTCCTGCAGCCTTGCAGCCATACCACCGTGTAGCATGCAGAGCACTGGGCGGAGCTCTTTATATATAGAGTCAATAACAATGTATTGCCCACACGTGTGTAGTGAGCTAGCCAACCAGGGCCAGGAGAAAATCCTGGCTACAGGAACCTTTACTTTATCCACAACACCCAATTCACTGGTAGGCCAACGTTAGGATGTCTGTGACAGCCTAAGAAAATGCATGCAGCACTGTGTCCAGAGCTGGCCCCTGAATGCCGCCCAGTGTCCTCGCTGATCCCTGAGCGACCAGCTCACCACACTGGTTATACAGTCCCCATTTTCCTTCAGCAAAGAGACTTCTCAGGACTGAGCTCTGCAGCAGCAGTTTCTTTTATTTGTGTATTTCTTATGTCAAGTCCATGACAGGAAAGAAAAAACTCAAACAGGGATGCTCAACCGCTTCTTATGCCTCAGAACTTGACCAGAATAGGGACAACTGCTCTATGCAGCCACTCATCCTTCTGCGCTTCTGCGGCACTTGCTTCTGTTTCCAGGCCCATGTTATCCTTTGTCACAATCCCTTGATCCTTAGGAGCTAGGGACCGCTTCAGGGCTTTATGCCTGATCCCTTCCATATTCCCCAAAGGCCAAGTATGCAGCTGAGCCTGGTGGTGCTATCCGACAGAAAAGGTTTGGCCGGCCTTCCCTTCCTGAGAGCTGAACGGCTCTTGAGCGTGCTCGGACATTGGACTGCAGCCGTGTGACATGAGGTGGCATTTTGAGGGTATGTGGCAGTTTGGTTACAGTCACTTCCCAAAGAAATTTAAATGGATTCCCCCAGACTAACGATATGCACCACCAAATGCTTCTGCCTGTTATTTCTGTCTGCATTAGTGCCATCTGGGCCAAATTATCTCCTGATCAAGTTTCACTCCCAGCTGAGCTGTTCGCAGGTGCAGAAAGAGCAGAGATCGTTCGTGAAGCACCAGTGCAGGTGGCCAGTGGCCCATGAGCCAGAGCAGAGGCAAACAAGCCCCACGCCCCAGGGACCAACACGGATTGTCTGCCACGGCGACCGGGAAGTGGCACCTCAGTGGTGAGCAGGCCACTCTTGTCTGGGCCCACCAAGTTTAGAAATAAAAGAAGTACACGACATGGTCTTTATTTGACTCTGAAGAGGATGCAGCAAAAGGAAACAAATTTAAGTGGCTGAAAGGAGGGTTGGTGAGTAGACAAATTGGCAGGGTTTGTAAATACTGAAACTTTCTGAATAATGTGTCATTGTTTCAAAACGCCATTCACATCTTTAGTCTATGCAGGCATGATCCTGTTTAAAGCAGCGGTCTGGACAGGTCGACCTTCATTTCAATATATGAATTTCTCCTTATGAGACTCTCGTGTGCTGTGCTGCTAACAACTGGCACTCTGGGGTTAAAAATAGGCCCTGATTTATTGCATTCGCTGATTTCCATGGTGCAAATACTCCCACGTGGCCGATTCCAGGCTACCTTTGTGATGGCACTGATGGCACAGTTGGGAAGAGATGCCCATGACTGGCCTTCCTGAGCCAGCACGAGCCGGCTCCCTCACACTGCTGACTCTGCTCCTGGTCAGAGACTTGGACGCAGTGTATTCTGGAAAGCTGCCCCACCCCACTCCCTTCCTGTCCTGAGCTGAGATAAATCGCAGAGAACCTAAGCCCTCCTGGGGGGAAAAGCCAAAGGGGAACTGAGGCAGATTGCTTTGAGAGCCTCGCACACAGCCGCTGGAACTGCAGTCCCCAGCAAATGCAGGCAGCTTGGAGCAGACAGCCTGTGGGTCGCACCAGGGGTGGCCTTCTCCAGAGAGGCCTGCATGCTGCCTGCCCAAGGGGTGAGAGGGTGGCTCTGGGTTCTTTGTACCAGTCTCTTGAACCTTTCTGTGTGTTTAAAAATTCCAGAAGTCTAAAATATTAGCTCTGTGCACCCGAAAAGATGGCTGTGAGGTCAGTTAAGACAATGTGTCAAACCACGTTGTAGATTAGAAAGGGATTTGTATGTGTAATAGGCTTTTATTAAGTTAATTAACATCTATGCATATATGGACATGGTACCTAGGTCATAATTTTGAAAAATATTTTTCGTATTATATAGTATAAGAGATTAGAAAATAAGATAAATAAAATGAAGGGAAAAAAATCGCTCACAATCTTAGGACACTTCAATGAATCTCATCTCATATTTTATGCATAGATGCACTACATACTTTAAATTTACAAAAACATATTGTTCCTGTTCTTCTGTATTACAGAATACTATCTCATGGACATATTTTACTGGTCATTACATATTCTTTTATAACAATTTTAAATGGCTACACAATATTAGAGATATGGTGTAATTTGCCACCTCTCCATTATCGAAATTTTTAATTGTTTTTTCATTTCCTGTTTATATTTGATAAACAGCCTTACAAAGTCTTTGAACATATTCTCAATCATTTCCATAAGAAAAATTCCTAGAAGTGGATTTTCTAGATCAAAGAATATTTTTGCAGATTTTAGAAAAGGATTAAATGAGATGACATGCATGATGTATTTAGTACCATGCGGTGCTCGGTCTGTGTGTGTGTGTGTGTGTGTGTGTGTGTGTGTGTTAAAAGCCCAAGAAATGGTAGCTATTATTAGCTTGTGTTATTCATTTGGTTTGCAGGTTACTGCTGTTTTGTTCTCAGTGGTGACTTTATTCTAGGAGGTGGAATTTCACTGTTTCGTTTTTTGGGGGGTATAATGAAGAGAGTGAGATGGCAGGATGGATATTGTACCAGAAGTTCAGAGCACTCATAGGACCTCTAGGAATCAGGGATCAGCTCTTTAGTTCTGCCTTTTATGTTCCTTGTTGCCTTTACTTTTCGTCACTTGCCCTGAGAAGGTCAAGGGTAGAGGGAGCAGAGACAGATGATAAAGCTGTCAATCCTTTTTCATTAATAATTTTGCAAAGAGTTTGAATGCTGGGAGAAAGTTGAGTTTCAGGTTAAAACAACCTGACAGATTATGTGTGAATTTCACTCACCCTTTGTAGATCCCCAGGTACCTGAGTATTGCCTGTGTGTGTCCCGCACACCCTCCTGTCCCCGCATGGCTCTGAGCTGGCTCTCAGAGGGCAGAACTGTCCATCAAAGCTGGGCAGGTCTCCAACTCAGGTAACCACTGCATTTACACAATTGTCCCTTTAAGAAAGGTCAGCAGGGAACGTGTTCCTTCCTGCTTCTACGCTTCAAAAGTTTTCATGTCCACATTAACCCGCTGTGGGCCTGGGCCAAGGCCAAGTTGCCCATCAATATTTTAAAGTAGCGGTGTTATAAAATTTATGGAAGACGCACAAAGGACAATTCCCTGAAGTGACAAGCCCGCTGAGAGGGGATATTGGCTAAAAGGAGATTTCCCACTTTGAAACAGCGTGCTATCCAGTGCCAAGCTGAGGAGACCCTTTTATATGCATGGACTCAGAGCTGGGGGAGAGGCAGTCTGACCTGGTTTCAAATCCCACCTACAACTGTTAATTATTTGGTTATCTATTAACAGTCTCCTGGCAGCTTACTTTTATGTTTAAAATTAAGTGCTTGATTGATTATTTTCTAGAACAGTGATGGGATGTTGTTCTATACTTAAGCCAATCCATTAGTGGGCTCTCTCATTACCGATCTCTTTCCCTTCCTTTCTTGGCTTATTGGGCGTGTGTATGTGCATGTGTCTGGGTGTGCAAGTGCACACATGTGCACCAGAGGGTTGGAGAGTTGGAGGACAGAGGAAGGAGTCCTCCTTCTGAAAGCGGAGGGAAATTGGGCCTTTATATATTCCCCAAACTATGTATCCACAAGGATTTTCCAGTGTCTAACAAGAGGTCGTTAATTCTCGGCATGATTCACAGGTAGCCGCAGAGTCCCAGAGAACGTTTTATTATAGTGATTTCATTTTATCAAAAGCCTTAAGATAAGCTTCTGTTTTTAAAAACCTCTACTCTCCTTTTATCTGCTCTGGAGGCATCTTCAAATATTTCCATATTTCTAAGATTTGCTTCTGAGGATTGGGACTCTACTTTTTTTTAATTGGGTTTTTAAAATATTAAATAGATACAAAAAAACAAACAAACAAACATGAGACAGAGTCACCTGACTCTTATGCTCGGGCAGGTTTCTTGGTGTTCTGGTTGCTTGTGGGTCCCGCAGCCCTCGGGGAGGCCAGGGGTGGCCTGGGGAGGCCTGACCTCCCACGCTGTTCACCTGTGCCCACCCAGCACCACACAAGCAAAGCAGGATCTGACCTGTGTTCCACCTGAAAGGGTGGGAAACGCTGGAATCAAGTGTCAGTCAAGGATGACATGCAAATGAACATCCGGTCTACAGCACATAGTGTGAGACGTAAAACGGGGCCTGGTAGCCGTTTCTTTTCTACCTGCCCCCATTTGGGGTACATGGACTTTCCACTTCATAAATGAGGAGAATAGGTCCAGGCGAGGGTGACTCAACCCGCCAGTGGGGAAGTGAGGAGAGGCATCGGCCCTGTCTGCTGGTCCTGGAGCCCCTTGGGGGGCGTCTGGCTCCTCACCCTTCACCCCACAGCCCAAGAGCAAACAGGCGACCTGTACCACGGGCTGTGCTTTACCCAAGAGGCATGTTCCTAAACTCTCTCCTGAGACGGGCGTTTTGTCAATTGAATTTGGGAAGTATAAGGACCCAAAGAGAGCTTCAGTGAAGTAAAGACTCTTTCTCTCACACGCTCCTGCCTTAGCTGCTTTGTAAATCCAGATTTTTGACTCAGGTTAGTGTGGGTTCAATTGCCAAGTCTTACTAAGAAAAGGAAACTGGGTCCCATTAGGCAAAAAGTAGCTGGAATAATAGTCCCCAAACCCATTCCTAGAAGCTTTACAGCAGTCAAGAGCATGAAGATGGCAGGTGGGGTCTGGGCTGGGGCTGGCGCTAGTTACAGGTGGCCTTTCCGCTCCCATCCTTACTGGGGTGCAGAGACTTCAGGTGGACAGACCAGAAAGTGCTTTGTGGCCACTGAGTGACTGAGTGCCCTGGCGTAACAGAGAGCTCTGACAAAGTCCAAAGTCAGGGTGTGGGCTGCCCTGCTTCCTCTGAAGGCTTCCAGGAGAATCCTTCCTGCCTCTTCCAGCTTCTGGGAGCTCCAGGTGCCCCTTCGCTGGGGCCTGCCTCGCTGTGACCTCTGCCTCCATCTTCACACGTCCTTCTCTGTGTCTGCGTCTTCTTTTCTGTCTCTTAGAAGGGCCCTTGCGACTGGATTCAGGGCCCACCCGGATAATCCAGGATGATCTCACCTTGAGATCCTGCATTACATCAACAGAAACTCTTTTTCCCAAATAGGTCACACCACAGGTCCTGGGGGTCAGGACATGGACATGTGTTTTGCGGGAGGGGTGGGGGGGCATTCCACCCCCTCTACATGCCTTTCTCGCCTTTCCCAGAAGCCACTCCCACATACTCCACAGGGCCTGGTAGCTCGCAGCTCCTTGTGAGGATGCATTTATGGTCAGAGCGGAGAAACAGGGTCTCAGGGTTGAGGTGGGGGGTTCTGGAATCAACAGAACCTGGAGCCCAATCCTGGCTCTGCAGGTACCAGATGTGAGGCCTGAGCAAGTAATCAGACCTCCCAGGGCTCTGACTCCTCATGTCTAAGATGAGGAGAGTACAATCTACCCACAGCTTGTAAAGACCAACAGAGATGACACATAAAAAGCAAATGCTCTGGGCCAGAGTAACCGCTCCATATTGTAGCCATCTTCGTGGGCTGGGAATGGACAAGACTGTTCCCAGCTAGCCAGGTAACCTCTGGTGGGTCCCCCCACCCTCTGTGAGTCAATGAGATGTATGAAGAGGCAGGGATCTGACAGAGCCTTTCCAGCCACAGTGCCTGGTGCCCTTGATCCCGCTAGCAGCTCAGCTCTGGGTGGCATGCGTACAGCTCATCTCCTTTCCTGGGACTGGGCTTCCAAATGGCATGGAGAGTGTGCAGCTCATGTCCAAACCATGTCTGCTGCCTAGGCATCTTTGGAAAATGGTTTCTGCGGGTTGTATTTCCCTCCTGAGAAGGAAACAGGTTGTAGAACCCCCAAGTTAAAGAACAGGGTTAGAGGAGCAGGTGTTGAGCCCATTCTCCTGTGTCTAGATAAGACTGCCCAGAAACAGAAAAATCACTACAGGGGAGAGGTGGTCCCGGCACCTAGAAAGAGCCTGTGTAGAGCAGGCCCGCAGAAGGCACGACTGTGAACCAACTGCAGCTCAGAGAGGTGAAGTCACCTGTCCAAGGTCACATAGCCATGGGTCTACCAAGTCTCAGGCCAGGATTCTTTCTTTCTAGGGTTCTTAATAGGATTCTTATTTCATCTGAAATTGGTTTAGGGTCCCACTGTTCAGGACACGTTGTTATTAAACTCTGTTGTGCAACTGTTCAGAGATACTTAAAAATACACTCACTCCTCTCAGTGAAATTATAATCTGATGCAAAGTTAAAAAGAGGAGAGTCAGGATGAAACAGAGCAGAGAGAAATGCTTCCAAATGGGAGATGGGAGATGAGGATCTGGGTGTTCCTACACACCTTTCCTGTTTCCCTGGAGAAGAAAGCGCTTCTTTTATTTGGCAACCGAGCCTTGGTTTAAAAGGATGAGGCACATCTGTTCTTGTCCTCCCCATGGCCTGGTCTCTGAACAGAACTTTTGCTCATACAGACTTATTTGGCCAAGTTCTCAAGATCTCTTTCCCAGCATCAGTGTCTTGAATCTAGCTAAGCTAGATTAGACACCATTCGGTATTCGTTTTTTAAGAAATAAGACTTCAATAGTAGTGAAAAACAGGAGCATCTCCTGCTCAGCCCTCCTAGCTGTGGGGGTGGCATTTCTCATCAGTTCAGAAGTTAGTCTGACCTTTGCCCCAGACCATGGGTGCCAGGTATTAAAGGCTGTTGAGGGTCACTCTGTGTAGCATGGAGGTGACATCTGTTCTGTACAATGTGACAAGTCCTCGTCTTTTTTATTGGGTGCCTGCTTTATTGACTTTCAGCCTGTTTCGGAGGATGGTTCTGGTGGCCAAGGAGAAAGTTCTTGACTTTGGACAGCCCTTTCACATCTGTGCAGAGCAGGCTTGGCCATGGGGCAAACGGTCAGAAAGGAAAATGCTTGGTTTTCAAATGGTGGCACGGTACTGAGCAGGGTGTGTGCTTGGTTCTGGATGGGGGTGGAAGGAGAAGAGGAGACCAATTTATAAATCACATCTTGCAGATCCTTCCACTTGGAGCTGGCTGTAAACTCCTTTCTTTGTTTTTCTCAAGCTCTGATTTCCAGATTGGGATCACGGGGTCAGTGTCCCTTCCTCAGGCTGTAAGTTCGGATTTAGCAAGATACTCCATAAAAATGTTCATTGATTTGCATGCTCTAGGCTGATTTGCATTCTTTATATGACCATTTTTAGATGGATTGTCTCTGTGGGCCTCTGTCCTTTTGTTTTCTGGGGTTCAGAGGTTACATCAAAAACCTCCCTGCCTGCTGCCTGATGTGACCTTTGAACTCCAAAGGGCACTAGATCATGAGCCCATAAAATCCGGCACAGACACTGAAGGTGTCGTTCTGATTGTCCTCTGAGGACAGAAGTTTAGGGCTTGATCCCATGATTCATGGTAGAGGAAATACTGAGAGAGCACAAAGCAAGTAACACTGCACATCTGAGTCTCAGCCCATATCCAGGAAGGGTTTTAAAAAAAAAGCAAGCCTCGGGGGATGAACAGGGCGCAAAGCGCAAATTGCTAAAAATGTCAGCTGCATCTTTCTCCAGCTGTTTCTAGTAGGACAGCCCTGAGAATGTCAAGCATTCCAAATCTTCAGACTGTTAGGGGTAAGATGTTATTTTTAAATTGTGCCTCCACCATCAGATTCACCTTTCTGTATGATGCCTGCCCTGGCCAGCGTGAAGACAGCAGGAAATTAACAGGAGGAGGTCTCCATGCTGGCACATGGTATTCAAACTCTCAGGAAGGACAGCAAAGCCAGGCTGGAATCTGAGAGCCGTGGCC
The DNA here is from genome assembly GCA_032199065.1 of Smutsia gigantea. Taxonomy (NCBI): domain Eukaryota; kingdom Metazoa; phylum Chordata; class Mammalia; order Pholidota; family Manidae; genus Smutsia; species Smutsia gigantea. Next base: position 142,249 of record JAVSCE010006296.1, on the reverse strand, counting down.
TGTGTGGCTTGGAAGGAAGAGCATTAGATAAGCTGTTGGTTTCTTAAAAGGGGAAGAAGCACTGGCTCAGGTTCAAACCTCCGAAGGGTATGTCATTAGAAAGGGGAAAAATCTATTTGGAATAATGATAAAGGTCTCCTTGTGGCTGGCTAGCATTTCAGGGCAAATCAAAACAAACATGCAAGGGAAGTGCAGTGTTGCTCTGCGGGGCCCAGGTTGAAAAGCGAAGGTGCAGGCTCAGGATCTTTGACACCAAATAAATTATCCAGAATATTCTAAAACCATAAATGAACTTCTACTGATTTATGCAGAGGTTTCCAAGGTCTTTCAAAAATGCATGTGAGGAGCATTTACACTCCCCAGTGGCATGGAAAATGTTCCGCGGCAGCAGAAAGGAGCAGAGCGGAGCGCCGCTGAAAGCCTTCAGCTGCAAAGAAGCTGCCCTCGTAGAAAAAAGCCCATAAACAGGATCAGGAGTAGGGGGAGGGCTCGTCCTTGGGGAGAGGTCAGGGTCCACTCTGGACTGAACAGAGGGGGAACTGCACCCCATGACAAAGGGGACCCCGAGACATCTGTCCCCACATGTGAGTCTCATGCCTAAACTGAGCAGAGGAAAGGGGCGTTTTTAAAGACATGAGGTATAGAAATCTGAGCTCCCCACAAGGGCAAGGAAAGGAGACACTTCTGACCTGCAAGCCTGACCAGAGGCTGTGGGTCTGAAGTCCTTAGAGGGCCAGGAGAGTTTTGAGAAGTTTAGGCTAAATATTTGGGAACCAATCGGAGCGAAGGAATGAAGGGTCCATGCAGGGATGGGGAGAGGGAGAAGGGGACCACAGGGCGTGGCCAGAGAGAACAAGAGACTCAGAGGGAAGGCAGCTCTCACTAGGATGGCTGGTGGCTCCTAAGCTGGGGAAGGGATTGCACATGCGGAGACAGAACGGAGGAAGGATGTTGTCTCTGGAAGGACCAGGTTTTATACTTAACTTCAGGCCCTGAGCATTTAGGGGTTAGCTCCTGGGAAGAGCTGAGCTTCGGGAGCAAAACTCTTGTCTGACTCCACCCCTCAGAGCAGCTATTTTGAAGGTGGGGTGCATTTCAGCTGCGGGTTGACTCCGAGTTTCAAGTGTCTAACACACCAAGATCTTTGAAAGGTGGTGTCTGCCCTGGGGTGAGACCAGGTCTCCTGTTTTCTCTGGTTACCTGCCTTGCCTCCTGACACCTCCTCTCCCGGAGGTCCGAGATCCCCACCTGGGCCCTTGTGCTTTCTCAGATTTGGACCAGTACCAGTATAAGCCCCCAAGGTTTTCTGGTTTGCTTGATGGGAAAGGGAGTCACCCTGTGGGGGAAAGGGAACAATTCCAGAGGCTAGTGGGGAGAGATGTACAGGGAACCATTTAGATTGAGGAATGGGCTGGGGAAAGGCTGGAGAACACCCCTGGGTGGGGCTGGTTTTTCATGAGGGGTGGGAAAGATGCTCCTTCCAGCACCCACATGGCTGGTTATCCTGGTTGGTGGGACATAGGGGGGCTGTCTGCCTTCTCCATGCATTTGAAGACCACCTTTCCTCAAAAGACCAGGTTAAAACCCCCCCCACCTGCAGGAAGTCTTCCAGGACTTCCAGGAAGTTTGCCAGGAAGTCTTGCAGCTAGCCCAAAGTGATCTTTCCTTTCTGATTACTTGGACTACCACTCATTCAATGTGCATTTTGTTGGTTTTCTACTGTCAAGTACACTGCACACATACATGTATATTTCTATGTGTATATTTCTCTGTCAATATCTGAACTCCTTCAGCTCTTCCAGGGTAGGAACTTTGTCTTTCCTCTCCTTCCCTAAAATTATTTCTTGGTTAATTGATGTATTGACTTCTTGGGCCCACCACACATCTTCCTTTGATGGACATTCATTTTATTAGTAGCTCAGTGGGAGAACCATGCTTACAAATCCTCCCCAGCTTCCCTGCTGCGATGCTCCACAAGCCCCTCAGAGGTTCTGATTCCGAGTTGTGACCCTGTCATAATATTTTTTACAAGCTCCCCAGATGGCTCCAAAGTGTAGCCAGGGTCAGGGTTCACTGGTCTATAATAAGGTGGAGTAAGAGGGTCTCCCAGCTCTTTGGTTTACCTGTTAAAATTCCCACCTACATAAGTCTGCTGTGTCTGAATCTCAGTTCCAAATTAGTGGGAGAGGACATTTGATTGGCTGAAATTGGAACCAGGTGTCCACCTCGGTCCAATTAGCCATGACTGAGGAAGGTGAAGTCATGAATTCAAACCAGGCTGTTGCTCCTTTAGGTCTAGGGTGTATTTCCCCAGAGTGGGAGGTTGCGAGCTGGGCAGACATCTCCCAAGGTGAGAGCTACAACTCCTTGTGCCATTATGGTATCAAACTCTATAGGTATTGTGTTTTGAGGTCTTTGAGCTCTTCAAAGGCAGAAACTCTCATTTTTTGAGACCCTATGTATTAATCATATTTTTAATTTTCTGCATTTCATGATGCTTTGACATCTTGGGGCCTTGCACACCCAGGGAGGGACTGCTTCTCCCAGGGTTAGCTAATTCCTAGAGAGAACAACTTAGCAGCAAGCATGCCTTTGATACGCAAAGCAACCAACCCCAAGCCCACATATCCAATCTGCCTCCTTTCATCAGGTGCTGGCAGTCCCAGACATTATAGTCCTGCCCCAAATTACCCCAGGGCCAGGTATCTAGCAACTGGGGACAGAGCCTGCTGGAGTCCTTCAGGCTACCCACCCCCAAGCTTGCTCAGTGGCTTACACTGTCTACCCATCCTTGCCATGGAAACCATAATAAAGACCTTCACCCATGCTTTGCCCTTGCTCCTTCTGCCTCCTGACTGACCCGGTGCTTCCTTGAGGGGCCCTGCGTGGGGTGGCGTGGTGTGCCCTTTCCTCGTGGGAACTGTAAATGACAATCTTTTCTTTTTTCTTTTTTTCTTTTTACATTTGTATCCACCCATGTAACAATCATGCAGAGCACCTTATATAAAAAATATAACATTTTTAGCATCCTGGAAGGTTCTCTTCCACCCCATCTAAGTCAATACACACCCACCCAGAGGTAAGCACTCTTGTGATTTGTTTAATGTTCTTGAACTTCATATAAACGGAGCTCTCACATCTAGCTCCTTACACTCATCATTTCTCTGGGGTTTAAACATGTTGTTGCATTATTTGTAGCTTGTTCTTTTTTTTTACTGCTGTGTAATACTCTGTTGCCGCAAGCTGGAACCCACAGGCCTTGCTGCTGGGGTGTAGCAAGGGGTTATCTCCTGATCTGTTGGCCCCACCTTACCTGAATAAACGCAAAATCCCTGGTACATTTTAAGGCACCCAGCACCTGGCACAGTGTCTGTCACACAGAAGGCATGTGATAAATACTTTGCTGAATTGAATAAATGGATGGATGGATGGCTAAGCAGACCTTTGAGAATTTAGTGGGAGCCTTGGTGTGATGCTGTGTGCCTGACCCAGCCCTGGGGAACGGATGCCTGGGCCTCTTCCCTCCTCCTCCTTCCTCTGACTTTAGAAGAACCATAGGCCATTACAGTGGAACCACAGCAGGAGGGCCCAGGTGCCCCACTGAGAAGCAGCAATCAGACTGAAGACCCAGGGCAGCAGAGAAAGGTGGGAGCTGAGCATCGCCTGATCTTGTGGGAGCCGTTCACGGCAAAGATGAGCAAGCATGCTCTGGCGTCTGTGTCGCTGTGCCGGGCCTCTCTTGCCCCTTTTCCTCACGTTCTGTCTCCAGGATAAAAATGCTCAGCACCAAAGAACTGTTTTCCCTGCTAGTCAAAACTAGGGGAAACTGACCATCTCCATCCTGGCTCATCAGACCCCTCATGAATATGGGAGATGGAGGGAGCTCAGGGCCCTGGTGATGGAATGACAGATGGAAACGAACATTACTCTCCCTCACTCCGATGATGTCATTTTTAACCAACCGTAAACATCACCCAGAAGCCAACCTGGAGACAGAGCCGTGATAACGGGGGCTGGGGTTGCCAAGCAAGAAATGTTGACCAGATTTCAGAATCCTGACAGTCGGTCCTGTTACGAGTTCATTTAAATGCTCCACTTAGCTCTTGAATTAAAACAAGACAGGGCTAAAACTTTAATCAATTTAGTTCTGCCGCCACACTCAGGCACGAGCAGAGAATAAAATGAAGGTCACAGGAGAAGTCCGGGAGAGAGAATTTGACAGTCTGTGCAGATAAATGGGGTTATGCCAAATGGCCTTTGAGATGAAAAGGAGGCCCAGGCCGACAGTTCATTTAAAGCAGAAGTGGCAATCTGTCGATAGCTGGTGCCACGTTCCCGATCCCTGTGTTGCTAGAGCATGTAAGTGGGTGTGTGTGTATGTGCATGTTCACCTGCCTGAGTGGAAAAATAGGTAAGAAACTGATTTAAAAAAAATGTCTTCCATGTTCGCTTAGTTTGAGACTTATTTACGTTAGTTAGCAACTAATTTACATGAAAGGTTAATTCATATTTTGATGAACATGGTATTTCTTCACATACTCAGATTGCTTTAGGCTCAATTCCTGAGCTCAGGGAAGGGTGTGGGGTATTTTAAAGCCTGTGTGTATGCCTGGTGGCCAGGCCTGCAGCAGCAAGAACATAAACATCGAACGAGTGTTTAAAGTGGGGGAGAAGGGGGTTTGAGGGTCCACAGACCAGCTTCTCCTCTGAACTTGGCTTAGCATCCTGCAAGCACTGCTCCACAAGGTGCAGGGGAGGCCAGCTGTCTTCTGTGGGCTGTAAGAGGCCCAGGGGTGGGGAGAGGACAGGGCCCCAGAGGTCTGTCATGAGCCAGGAAGATGCTATGGAGACCATGGGGTCCATGAGGTGAATCTGGTGCGACTGCAGCCCAGACAGTGCCCCCGTGACACCCCACCCTCATTGTCTTGGCCCTTCCTAGCCTGGAGCTTAGACACTATCCTGGGAAAGGACGAGAGAGGCCCTATTATTAAGTGAGGCTGCCTCCATCCTACTGGCCCATACAGCCTGGTTGTGCTTGGCCTCCTGCTACCTCTCTGACTTCATGTCTCCCACCACCTCTCCCCCCACCCCTCTCTCTGCTCGAGCTACACTAGCTCCCTTGCAGATTTGTCTTTGCTCAAGACACAGTCCTGCCTCAGGGCCTTTGCACTTGTTCTCACTTCCTAAAATGCTCTATGCTCAGATGTGCTCATGGTTCTCTTCCCGCTTCACTGTTTACATGTCACGCTTTCAGAGAGGCCTTCCCTGACACCTCATTTGAAATACCACCCACTATCACTCTCTGGTCCTATTTTATTCATTTTCAGAGTACTTACCACACTGACATTATATTTGTATATGTAAGTGTATGTGTGTGTGTGTGCGTATATGTGTGTATGTGTGTGTGTGTATGTTTATAAGCCCACACACATATACATATATTTGTTTGTTGGATGTCAGCTCCAGAAGTGCAAGGACTTGGTCTCTACCCACGTTACTCAGAACAGTGCCTGTGTGTGAACGATTCCTGAATGAGTGGGTGAATCCACACAGCCATACATACTCTACAGCTTGGGCCTATACAGAGGGCCTGGGATTTGGTTTCAATCTGCCCCTCAGGGCTTCTGTCACAGTCCTCTGCCCTTGGGACCCACCATTTAAGCCCTCCCTTCCTTCTCTACCTCTCTACACCCTTAGCCCAGGGAAACTTTATTAGCCTGGGGCAGAGCTGTCTGGCTCTGACTGATCATGTTTTCTTCCAAATCTATTATTTATGCCTCAACCGTATGCCTTGAGTCCTTCAGGCCTGAGGCTGCTTATGCTCAAAAGCCAGGCTTTGAAACACATAAAGCTTTCCCCCCCTTTAAACTATAGTCTCTGCTGTGAGTTTCCAAAAGCCTATTTTGTAACATAGAAGTGAAAGCTTGATTCCTTCTACTGCATTCTGCCATGTCATCACTTTCCTAATGCAGGATGCATGAATGTCCCTGTGGTTGCCCATATCAGAGGGCAGGCCAGAGGGTAAGGAGTAGGGTGGGGTTGGTAGAGCAAAATATTTTCTGCCACATACTCTATAATACAGGAAGTCCCACTAAGTATTGCAAGTGTAAATGACCTCAGTAAAACTTCTTTTAAAGCACTTTCTAATTGGTGCTGAGGAATTAACAAACATAACCAAAAGTAAAAAATAAAAACATTGCGGCTGGGTCTGTGGGAAACAGTGCATTGCTGATGCCCCACTCTAGAGAGCAGTCTGGCAATAGTGTAACAAGAGCTATGAAATAGTTAATCCCTTGGTAATGCATTAGCATTGCCCCTGGGGAATATACTCAATGAGGATAAGCCAGAAGGAGCAAATGACAAACCATAATTTGTTCAAAGACAATCATAGCATTATTTAGCAAGACTGAAAACCCTAAGACAGGCAAGTGGTTAAGCAGACTGGTCAGTTAAGATGTTGGGATCATAGCTAAGTATTTGGGGTTAGGGTAGGTTAACCACTCTAATGAAAAATATCACACCTGGACAACTTATTGCAGTAAGAGTTTATTGCTTGCCCATATCACAATCCAGTGTGGGTCACTGGGGGAAAAGGAGTTTCTCTACTCCATACAGTCACTCAGGAATCCAGGCTCTTGCCATTTATTGGCTCCACCATTTCCTTTCTGTGTCTGATGGGTGAATGAGGGAATAGAGGGACAACAGAGGACTGCAAGAGAGATTTCATGAGGCCGATCTAGAGGCAAGTGTAGTCTCATTACATGCTCAGGGGAAAAGAGCAGCAGGGTTTGGTGAACACATAGCAGTGACTTCCACATGGTTAAAAATGATAGGCATTTCAACTCTGTTTACACATGGGAACTTAAATATTAAATAATATTGAACATGAAAAACAAAACAGAAGCACTAATAGCCCTGTCACTGCAACTATGTATATTCACCAACTCAGAAGTGATTTAGAGTACTGTGGGCTTTGTAGTTGTATGGGGTCTTTTCTCCTGTGAAATGAAAAAGGGTGATGGGCTGGAAAGAACAGTGCATGTGGAAATCGTGTGACTGGAGGTTGCAGTCCATTGTGCTGTTTACTTTTTTGAGAATTTTTCATTAAAAACACACATGAGTTTTTTTCTAGCTATAAAATAAATACCTTTTATTGTAGAAAATTAGAGATACATTTTTTAAAGAATGCAATCATTTTTCAACTCACTGGTAACCACTCAAGTTGACATTTCTCTCTGATCTTTTTTCTAGGCCTATTTATATATTTAAGATCTTACACTATATACCATCTTGCAGCCAGTATTTTTCACTTAACGCTATCTCAAAAGCATTTTCTCTTGCCACTAAAATTATTTTAAAATGTTAATGTGTTTATAATATTCCATTCTGTAGATATGCCATAATTTCAACCACTCTCCTGTTGCAGCACATTTTTCCATATTTTACTGGTGTAAATTACTCTCTAAAGAATGTATTTTACATACATCTCAGACCACATTTCTGATTGCTTTTTAGGTTAGAGTCCTTAAAAAAGAATTGCCAGTCAGAGAATATGATTATATTCAAGGTTCTTGATACACATCGCCAAACTGCCTTCCAGAAAGGTCATATCATTTATATTCCTCTCTCACCTTCCCTCTCTAGCATCTGGTACTATCAATCCTTCTATTTTTTGCTAATTTGATAAGCAAGAGGCTGTATCTGGTGACTTTGTCTTTAATTTATTTTATTACTCTTTGTGGCTGAATCACTTTTCTTATGTGTATTAGGCAGACATTGTATTTTCTCTTTTAGAAATTGTCTATTCATAACCTTTACCCATGTTAAAGTTTCTTTTTCTTATTGATTTGTATGGGTGCCTTATATAGTAAGACTATTAACCTTTTGCCTGTCATGTGTATGGCTAATATTTTTCTAGTTTATTGTTTCTTTTTATTTACTCTTTCATATCTAGACATTTTAAATCTTTATATGGTGTTATCTGTGAGTCTTTCTCTTTGTGACTTCCTACATTATTTTATGCTTGGAGAATTCTTTCAATGTGGGAATCAAATAAATATATATTTACCTGCACTTTCTTATAGTTTTAAAATAATTTAGGGGTATTATGATTTTAACATGTCGGGAATTTATTTTGTTTTATGATGTAAAATGAGTATTTAGATGTTTCCTAGCACTAACAGAACCAATTTTCCTAAAATCACATTTGAAGAATTCATTTCTTTCTCACAAACTTAAAATACCTCTTTTATTGGCCATGAGGCTCTTATTCAAGTGCAGATTTTAGGATCTGCCAAGTGGAAATAATAACCTCTTACTGAGCACCCAGATTTGTCACAAAAATCAAATGAGATAAATCTATGTAAAATGGTTACTCAGACTGTGAAACGTTCTACCAACTCTTTGGTGGCTAATAAAACTCCAGAAAGGGAAAGAAAAGAGAAAATAGATGGCAAAGTGCTTGCCATTTTCCTAAAGAAATGTGCGTGATGATGTACCATTAACTATTGATTATCTTGGGTTTGAACCACTGTGACGGTTATAAGGCCCTTTGTATTTTAATTATGCCTCTCTACTCACATTCATCTCTTGCCCGACCTAGGAGAAGAAATGATAGACTTTTTTAACCCAAGTCTTATAAAAATGGGGAGGAAAGGCTTTTTTGTTTTTTGGGTGGGTGGGGGTGGTTGTGGGAGGTCACAGTACAAGAAAAAATTAATCACAGAAATTAAATTTAGGCAAAGTCTAGAGATTTCGGTTTTCTCTCATTAGCCTTGTTTCCCAGGCGTCCAGATCAGAGCTGGCTGGAGTCAATAGTTCAATCACCTGAACAAGGATTTATTGAGGTTCTTCCCTGAGTACTACCCTAGGTCTTGGTGAGAGGTACCCTGAAAAGCTGTGCATTCTAACACAGGCTCTCGAGTGTTCCAGGAAAGAAGACTAACCCAGGAAAAAGCCCAGTGAACTTAGGTGATGTATGGCAAGGGCCAAATGTAGTCATTGAGGAGCCCGTGGGAATCATAAGCCTGGTGATGGACAGTAGAAAAAAAAAGACAATAGTATATGCTACTTTTTCGTGTGTGATAAGTTTAGAAAAGAAGATGAAGAAATGCCACAGTAGGCAGGTTCGTAATGGAAATAAAGATGACCTGAGACCAAGTTATAAGATCTGTCCTCTGGGGAACAGAGCAGATAGCGTTGTTCTGCCGCCGAGGGAGAGCAGGCCTGGGGAAGTCGGCCACAAGCCCGACCCAGTGGTGGTGTGCAGGGCCTGAGTGCTGGGCAGAAGCCATTGCCAATTCCTGAAAAGATATTTCGCGTGAGCAGAAACTTAGGGATAGGAATGGGCTTGAGGGGAGGAGGTTGGCCAGAAAAGAGGGGGGAGCAGTGAAGAAATGGCCCAACATTTTCGTACATTTTATTTCCTCATAGACACTCTTAGATGCAAGCAGATCACATTCACCAAATGCTGAATCAGCCCTGGGCTGGCGTACTCCTGGTGAGCAGGATCTGGGACTTCTCCGGATTTTTGCTTCACTTGAATGGATGGAGACAAATGGAAAATGACTTACACTCTGACTCGCCAGTGGATTGAACCCTGTCCGTGCCCGTAATGCCCATCTCAGGGTTCTCGTGCTACCCGTTGTCCTGCTTTCTCGACTTTTCTTCTCACACTCCAAAACAAAACAAAGTCACATCACTCCATATTCAGATGCTGGGAGTCCAGGCAGGGGATTATTAAGTGTGTGTGTGTGTGTGTGTGTGTGTGTGTGTGTGTGTGTGTGTGTGTTTTCAGGGGAGACAATGGTGAAAAAACTGATATCCACTCCACATGGCCTTGGGTAATTTTTTTCCTCTGTCATCTTTAAGGATGATGCACAATGTGTGAATATGGCCCACGATGGAGGCCTAATTATGATTCTCCAGCGAGTGTGCTGCATTTTGAAGGAAGTCTTAAACGAGCACTTAAGCAGTAATGCCTCTGAGCACACTGCTGTGGATTTGGAGGAGAGCTTTGGTTCCTGCACCTGGCGCAGACTACTCCCATGCTGCTCCCACAAGCACTTTTATCACCAAGTTATTAGACCATTATGGTCTACGATGGTCTTTTAGCGCCTTTGATTTTTTTCTGTTGTCAGACGTGAGGAAAGTGATGTGTAATATGACCCAAAAGGCTCTTGTTTGTTTTAATCCACTGTTTTAATATGTTATGGCTTCCCGCCACTGCCCTTCTCTGGCAGAGCCTGAGGGCCCCTTGGAGACGGCCTGAGCCTGGAGTGCCGGGCACTCTGGGGCTTTGCCTCAAAGTGTGGACATGTGTGCTACTGTCAGGTGGGGACTTAGCACTGGGGTGGACCTTCGAGGTCACTGGGCAGTGGCCTGGGGACTGGGCAAGAGACACTGGTCCCCCAAGAGAACTCCTAAAGGCTGTGTTTTCTGGCAGGTGCTTGCATAGATTTGGGGCCCAAAGCCTTCTTGGGCTTGAGGTTTAGGTCAGTTTCCCCAAAACTCAGCTTCATAATGTTGAAGAGAGACACTCACCTCCAAGAAGTGCTTCAAAATGAGACTGTCATGGCTTGGGGTGTGGTCCCAGGTGGCGTGGTATGCGATGATCACACGTAAGCCCGAGAAAGTCTAGTCTCGGCTCCGTCACTAACTGGGCAAGTTCCTTTCTCTTTCAGGGCCACCTGGTCCCTCATCTCAAACTGAGACCAAATAATGAAGGACCCGTTCCTGTAGACACCCTGTCATCTCCCCAGCCTTTCTGGTGGTGAACGAGCATTGGCTTGGGAAGGCCAGTGGCCAGGGAGCCAGGGAAAGCCATGACCAGAGCTACCTGTGCCTTCTTTGCTTTTGTGGCGATCATCAAAGTCGTTCTGGAAAGTTCTCTGGGAGTGATGGCAGAGCTCGGTCCTCTCTGCCTGCCTAGCTGGCTACTGGCAGGGAGGTTGATCATTGGCTTTTAGCCACAGAGCAGTCTGGCCCTTAAAATGAGACACCTGCCTTGAATTCTTCATTTAACCAAACAACAGAATTTGAGGGCTGAGTATATATCAGTACATTAGCTCTCTTCCTCCTTATACTGGCCCAGTGAGACATTCCGGAAGAGTGTTTCTGCCCTCTTTACAGATGAGGCAGCTGAAGCTCAGAAGTGTTAGGGAACCATCATGACAACTGAGCTACACAGAGACACGAATCCATGTCATGTCACTATTAGGCCAGTGCTTTCCCTTCATATTATAGATGACAAAACACAGACAAACCCTTCTGCCTCAGTTCTGCCAGAGCACTCATTGTTAGGGGAGAAGGAGAGGGGAAAGGTTTAGAAGTGTCTCTCACACCCCATAAAAATGTTTCAACTTAAGAACTTTGGAGAAGACATTCCTGTGCCTGAGCTCTGTCTAAACTTCCTTTCACAAAGATAGTCCTTTTTAGTGAGAAGACAATGCTTTGGCCAATAGAAGGGCCAGCTTGGAACTCAAGTTCAAAAGCCAAACCCTTGTTCATTGTCTTATGGGCAAAAAAGGTGTTAGGAGAGGAGAAGTATTTCCTTTAAAGAAAACTGGCCTTTGGTCCAAGATGGCAGATGAACATAAAACCCTGGTGAAATGATAGTGAATATGTCTAAAAATGAATACATCCATAACGGCACCAAGAGTGGAAGTGAAAGGGCCTCAGCGGCCCTGAGATTCCAATTCCTGTGAAAGACTCAGTTATTAAACCAAAACAGAGCTATATCCAGGAAGGAACTGAGCTGTCTGAAGGGCTCCTCATGTATGTACTGGTGCCATACAATAGAACTCTTTAAAAATGTTGGCACTGAGTAGGGGAAAGGGCACGAGGAGGTGCAGCTCTCAGGAACTGAGTTCACCATCTACACCACCACTGTCCGGATTCAGGTAAGAGGCCAGGTCGGATATAGAAACGCACACCTTCTTAGATGCCAGGTTGGATGTGGAAATATACACCTTCTTAGAGGAAACCCATCACGACCTCCCACGTTAGTCAACTGAGTGTTCCATTCATAAATATGAGTGGGCAACCCAAGATCAGCAGACAGTGAAGGAAGGAAGCATGCAGGAGAAGACTAACATGAGCAATCAAATCACAAAGGAAAAAGATGCCTCAGGAATGGAAAGAATTCTCTAAAATCCAATTAGAGTCCTCAGAGAGATCCAGGACATTGTACCCATAAAGAACAGGCTGCTATGAAAAAATCCTCCAGAAAAAAAAAGGATTACTGGAAATTACAAATATGACTGACAAATAAAAAATGTAATAAAACATCTGAAGAAGAATTTGATTAAATTTCTCAGAGTAAAATGGTGAAAAGTTGAAAACTATTAGAAGAAAATTATGAGACAAAATATCAGTCCAAGAGATTCAGCAATTAAGTAATAAGAGGCCCAGAAAGACAGAACATAAGGGAGAAGAAATGACATAAATTGTAAAAATGTGAATCTAACAATGAAAGAAAAACACAAGTTTTAAAATTCAAAAGGCAGATTCAAAACGGCCGCGTGAGAGGTGACACAGAGAACTCCTCCCAAAACCACAAATAGTACAAAAATATAGTTAATTAATACAACTAACCCTAAAAGAGCAACAAGAAAGAAGGCTGAACCAGACTGCACACAGACCTCACGAACAGAGCAGACCTCACGAGACAGGGTAGCATAGGAAAGCCTTAATCTGGCAGGACGCAAGCCCTTCCCCTATCCCAGCTCACCAGCGGAAGGAAGAGAAATGGAGTGGGGAGAGGGTGGAAGCTTGGGACTGCTGAGCACCTAGCCCTGGAGATCTGCTTTGTGAGTGGAAGCCTGTATTGTGTGGTGCCCTGAATGTTGGAGAGCTTGGACAGGGCGGAGTGCTTGGGAAACTGACATTCCAGCTGTTTGTGGAGAGGGGGGGGATCCGCATCAGGCCACTCTGTCAGAGGAGGGGCGGGCGGTCTGAGAGGCTTCCTAGCAGCGAGAGGGCTGCTGGAGGGGTGGGGTTTGCACGGAGCTTGCTGCACAGGAGAAGGGAGAGCTGGACAAGGTCGTCTGGGCGCCCTCTGCCCAGCTGGTTGGGAACTTTGAGGAGCTTCAGGTGCTCCATCCCCCTGGCTGGCTCAGCTCCGAGGCCCCCCACTGTGACACAAAGCCTGCTGCAACTTCCTCCTAGCCTGCCAGCACCAGTTCACAAACTGGCAGTCACTGTGCTGGCATCAGGACAGCCAGAGGGAGGCCCCGCCTACAACAGCTAGAGACGCAAAGCACAGATGCTTACACGTGTGTGCTTGGCTCCCTGGCTCTGACACTGGAGACAGGCACCGCAGACGGGAATCAGGAAACAGATCTTTCCATCCTCCCAGGCACCAGCTCCGCTCTCCTACAACCCCCAACTTCACTCTAGGGGCTGAGCAGCTCCAGAGACTGGAGCTTCTGCGCACTAGTGGGCACCACACAGAAATATGAAATGTCAAAAGATCATGGTTCACACCAAAATCTCACAAACCCCAGAAAAAGGACCAAATGAAAATGAACTCACCAATCTTCCTGAAAGGGAGTTCAAAATAAAAATTATAAACATGCTTATGAAGGTACAGAAAAATATTCAAGAACTCAGGAATGAATTTAAGTCAGAGATTCAATCATTAAGAAATTCCATATCTGAAATGAAACATACAGTGGAGGGATTTAAAAGCAGATTAGATGTACTAGAAGAGATGGTAAATGGAATAGAAATTAGAGAAGAGGAATACAAAGAAGCTGAGGCACAGAGAGGAAAAAGAATCTCTAAGAATGAAAGAATATTGAGAGAACTGTGTGACCAATCCAAACGGAACAATATTCGCATTATAGGGGTACCAGAAGAATAAGAGAGAGAAAAAGGGATAGAAAGTGTCATTGAGGAGGTAATTGCTGAAAACTTCCCCAATCTGGGGAAGGAGATAGTCTCTCAAGCAATGGATGTGCACAGATCTCCCAACACAAAAAGATCACATACAAAGGAAAACCCATCAGGCTATCATCAGAAGGGAATGGCATGATATATTGAATGTCATGAAGCAGAAGGGCCTTGAACCAAGACTACTGTACCTTGCAAGGTTATCATTTAAATTTGAAGGAGGGATTAAACAATTTTCAGATAAGCAAAAGCTGAGAGATTTTACCTCCAACAAAGTGCCTCTACAGTGCATTTTGGAGGGACTCCTATAGATGGAAGTATTCCCAAGGCTAAATGGAAGTCACCCAAGGGATAGACAAAGAGTACAGAATATGATTCATAACATACAAAGAATGGAGGAGGAAGAAACAGGAGAAAAATAAAAAGGACCTTTAGGTTGTGTTTGTAATAGCATACAAACTGAGTTAAATTAGACTGTTAAATAGTAAGGGAATTACCCTTGAACTTTTGGTAACCACGAATCTAAAGCCTGCAATAGCAATAAGTACATACCTATTGATAATCGCCCTAAATGTACATGGTCTGAAGGCACCAATCAAAAGATATAGAGTTACTGAATGGATAAAAAAACAAGACCCATCCATATGCTGCCTACAAGAGACTCACTTCAAACCCAAAGACATACACAGACTGAAAGTAAAGGGAGGGGGAAAAAGATATTTCATGCAACTAATAGTGAGAAAAAAGCAGGAGTTGCAGTACTTGTATCAGACAAAATAGACTTCAAAACAAAGAAATTCACAAGAGACAAAGAAGGACATTACATAATGATAAAAGGGTCAGTCCAACAAGAGGATATAACTATTATAAATATCTATGCACCTAACACAGGATCACCTACATATGTGAAACAAATACTAACAGAATTAAAGGGAAAATAGACTGCAATGCATTCATTGTAGGAGACTTGAACACACCACTCACTCCAAAGGACAGATCAACCAGACAGAAAATAAATAAAGAGACAGAGGCACGGAACAACGTATTAGAACAGATGGACCTAACTGACATCTACAGAACACTCCGCCCAAAAGCAACAGGATACACATTCTTCTCAAGTATATTTTCAAAAATAGATCATATACTAGGCCACAAAAAGAACCTCAGTAAATTCAAAAAGATTGAAATTGTACCAACCAGCTTCTCAGATCACAAAGATATGAAACTAGAAATAAATTACACAAAGAAAACGAAAAAGCCCACAAACACATGGAGACTTAATAACATGCTCCTAAGTAATCAATGGATCAATGACCAAATAAAAACAGAGATCAAGCAATATATGGAGACAAATGACAACAACAATTCAACACCACAAAATCTGTGGGATGCAGAGAAGGCTGTGCTAAGAGGGAAATATATTGCAATACAGGCCTACCTCAGGAAAGAAGAACAATCCCAAATGAACAGTCTAAACTCACAATTAATGAAACTAGAAAAGGAAGAACAGATGAGGCCCAAAGTCAGTAGAAGGAGGGACATAATAAAGATTAAAGCAGAAATAAATAAAATTGAGAAGAATAAAACAATAGAATCAATGAAAGCAGGAGATGGTTCTTCAAGAAAATAAACAAAATAGATAAATCCGTAGTAGCCAGACTTATCAAGAAAAAAAGAGAATCTACACACATAAAAAGAATCAGAAATGAGAAAGGAAAAATCACTATGGACACCACAGAAATACAAAGAATTATGAGAGAATACTATGAAAAATTATATGCTAACAAACTGGATAACCTAGAAGAAATGGACAACCTTCTAGAAAAATACAACCTTCCAAGGCTCACCCAGGAAGAAACAGAAAATCTGAATAGACCACTTACCAGCAAAGAAATTGAATTGGTAATCAAAAAACTACTGAAGAACAAAACTCCTGGACCAGACGGTTTCACTGCTGAATTTTATCAAACAATCAGTGAAGACCTAATACCCATCCTCCTTAAAGTTTTCCAAAAAGTAGAAGAGGAGAGAATACTCCCGAACTCATTCTGCGAAGCCCACATCACTCTAATACCAAAACCAGGCAAAGACATCCCCAAAAAAGAAAATTACAGACCAATATCCCTGGTGAACACAGATGCAAAAATACTCAACAAAATATTAGCAAACTGAATTCAAAAATACAGCAAAAAATCGTCCAGCATGATCAAGTGGGATTCATCCCAGGGATGCAAGGATGGTACAACATTCGAAAATCCATCAACATCATCCACCACATCAACAAAAAGAAGGACAAAAACCACATGATCATCTCCATAGATGCTGAAAAACATTCGACAAAATTCAACATCTATTCATGATAAAAACTCTCAACAAAATGGGTATAGAGGGCACGTACCTCAACATAATAAAAGCCATATATGACAAACCCACAGCCAACATTATACTTAACAGTGAGAAGCTGAAAGCTTTTCCTTTAAGATCAGGAACAAGACAAGATCCTCTGTGGCAGACCTAGCTGTCCTCTGTGGCAGACCTAAAAACACAGCTCAAATTAAAACATAAAGTGAGAGGACTCTTAAAAGGATTACTTCAACTATAGAATGGGGACCCCTTAAAAGGCAGGGCAATTAAAAACCTGGGAGCTGGGAACACAGTGGGAAAGAATACTTGGGGCTTTTTTTTTTTGTCTCAGCAAGAAAAATTCGAAAGACCAAGAAGACAACTGAAAAGCTAGAGAGGAAAACTTTTGGTTCAAATTCAAAACTAGCAAAAATGTGTCCTGATTTTGAGTACTTCAGGGAAGACAAGAGAACCCATTTGGCCTTCACCCCTAGGACATTCTCCTCTGAGAGAATCAGTGATGAATGATCATATTTATTTTTCAGTGGGTCTAATCACACTGCTTCCACATTGGCTAATAGTTATATAATCCCAGGCCACATAAACATACTTGAATGCTTGCAAGTTTCCATTTTTAAAATCAAAACAGAAGGCATGGATATAGAATAGCCTGTACATGCAATAATTGAACTGTAAGGTAAGAACAACAGTCCAACTGGCAGAAGTCAAGTGGAGAGCAGGAGGGAGGACATGGATGTGACTTTCCTCACTGTACTTGGGGATGAGACAAGA
The DNA here is from genome assembly GCA_032199065.1 of Smutsia gigantea. Classification (NCBI taxonomy): domain Eukaryota; kingdom Metazoa; phylum Chordata; class Mammalia; order Pholidota; family Manidae; genus Smutsia; species Smutsia gigantea. The sequence continues at coordinate 125,221 of JAVSCE010006296.1, read as the reverse complement.
GATACTGTGTAAAGAAAGAGGAACAAAAATAGGGGATTACGTACCATACACTAATATAAGTAACAAAACTTAGAAAAGGGAGAGATGGTTGGAAATGTAAGCTAAATGTTTCCTCTATGAGAGAATGGGAATGACTTGATATTATCTACTGCTGGTAAATCAAGAAATTGAGTCTAAGCATATTGTTTAGAATTATGGCAATAACTTATCAGAAGAATTAAAAAACAAAAGGTTAAAAGGAGTTTTCTCTGAAGTGTGGGACTTGAATGGGAAAGAGAGATAGAGAGTTTTATTTTTCATTTAATGCCAGTCTGTGCTGTTTGAATTTTTAACCCTATGCATGAACTATTTTAAAATATCTTTGAAAATATATTTATAAAAATTGCTGTTAGCCATAGGTGTAAAGAAAGCCCTAATTAAAGAATTGTTCTTCCCTGCTAGTGATATCTGCTCGCTTGAGTCTTAGCTAACGATGTATCTGCTTGTCCTTTGGGGGTCCCTATTCTGCCACTGAGTTCCTGTTCTTTGCGCTGACACACTCCATCATTCTAAGTCAACGTGTGCACTTAACAGCACTATTTAAGCCTTAATAAATATTGTATCAACATTCACAGGGGATGGTATGGAGAGAGATGGGAGTTTATGAGAGAGAGGGGACTTTTCTTGTCACAGCCATTGTGCATAGATCTGCACAAAGAAGAAACAAATTTTCATTGAAAACTTGATGGAGAAACTTACACATTTCCTTGGGAATGGGAGAAAAGCCGAGGAGTCCGCCCAGGGCTCATGCTCCTGGGCCCAAGTAAATCTGCCCTGATCTGTTTCTTCCATTTGGTTTGTAGCCCCTGAATGTTCTCAGCAACACGGTTTACTCAGAAGCCACAGTGTGTCTGGGCACCTCTCAGCCTCCCCATGGGAAGTGAAATCCATGCCCTTCCACTCTAGCCAGCACTGGGACCTGCCCTAATCATGGAATGGTGCGTGCCCCACCAGAGGCTAGCTCTTCCTGGCGCAGAGCCCTGCTTCCCAAAAGAGCACTGCTCATGCCTGCCCTCTGCTTCCCAGCGAATGTGCTAACACTTGGCTAGTTCCTGACCTCACTTCTCTTGTTTTGTTGGTTGGCTCTTGGCTCATGTCCCCATGGGCCTCATTCTCACCCTTTCCCACTCACCTCTAAATGTCATGTTCCACTATGTGCAAGACAAGATGCTGGTGATACAGCAATGAATAAGATTTAGCCCTTGCTTCCAAGCAGCTTGCAGGGCAATGAGGAGGATGGTGACTTTTGGGGTAGGTCTCAGGCTGGTAGGAACATGGGGCAACATGGAAGCACATAGCACAGACTCCTATTCCAGACTTGTGTTTTGAAAGTCAAGTAGGAGTTCATCAGGCAAAGAAAGGCATTCCAAAAAGAGGGAAGAACATGTGTAAAGGGCTGTGGGCAAAAAAGTGGATGGAGCCTTTAGGTACCTGTGAATGACTCTGAGACTGGGCTCTAGGGTGGGAGGCTGGATGTGGTAAGAAATGAGGTTGGAGAAGTGGACAGACTGCAGACAGATTTTCAGGAAAAGTCTTGAAAGACATGCTAAGGACTTTGGAGTTTATCCTAAAACACTGGAGAACCACTGACATCATTTAAGTGAAGAAGGGACAAAATCAGATGAATGAGTGCCATGGTGCCATTCCCTATGATGAAGAACACAATTAGGGCTGCTTTTGGAGGGAAATGATGAGGTAGGTTTTAGGGAGGGTTTCTGAGTTTCGGATAGCTATGAAATATCTAACAGGCAATCATATATATTTATGTAAAGCCCAGGAGAAATATTTGGGCTGTAAATGAAGTTTTGGCAGTTGTCAGCATATGGGTGAGATCAGCCGGGAAGACTCTTTGGAGGAGACAGAAGACTAGGGGCTTTTATGGACACCCAGAAGAGACTGAGCAGGAATGGTCTCTCATAGGAAAGCCCAGCGACCAAAGGAGAAGGGTGTTTAAAAAAGGTGGAAGTGGTCGACAGTGTCAAGTGCTGCATAAGAGAGCAGTAAGATGAGAATTGAAAGGGTCCCCTGGGTTACCAAGAATGAGGTCTTTAGATTTCCTGGCAGGGCAGTTTTTCAGGAGGGTGATCCATGTGGAGGTCAGATGCCATAGGTTAGGAGTGAATGAGTCCTGGGGCAGTGGTGACTGGGGGGCGGGGGGGGGGTAAACTATTGTTTCAAATGTCTTGATATGTGGAGGAGAGGAAGGCAGTGATAGCTGGAGGGAGATACAGGAGAGCTAGTTGGGTTTTTAAGGTTTTTGATTACTTTTTAAGAAAGGAGAGTGGAGGCATACCTGTGTAAGACAAGGCAAAAGACAGCTGATGGAGGCAGGACACAGAAGTGGGAGGAGTGGTATCCAGAGCCTGGAGGGATGGTGTAGGCTTGATGGGACAGTTGTTTCGTGAGATGAGTAAATGGAATATAAGAATGGAAGCAAATCCTGAGAAGTGTGGAGGGTGGCCATTGGTTGAGAGAGTCCTTACAGTATGTGGGTGAAATGGAGAGGAAGGGTAGGGAGGGAAGCAGAGAAGGCTTGAGAAGAGAAAACACTACCTGGGCCACAGTGCAGGAGATGAAGCCAACAAGGCATACCATGCCACGGCGAGGGGCCCCGATCGGAAACCCTGAATATGCGGGGACACCAAAGGCAGGACTCTGAAGTTTTCTTCTTGAGCCTGAGGACAAGCATGGAGCAGGGGCAGCAGAAAGTAGTTTGAATTCCAGGCTGGGGTGTTTCGGGGTATGTGGAATGGAAGCCAGCAGAAGGAAAGGAGTTGAAGAGGTTGGCAAGAGTGTCACTCGAGAGGGAGTTCAGTGCTCTCGACTGGGTGGGAAAGGAAATGAAGAGACTGATGAAGAACACAGAATAGGTTGGAAAAAAAAAAGGTCCTTTGAGAATAGATAGGATTTTTCATTTTAGTTTGAAGTCATTCCTAGTCAAATCTGCTGGAGGAGAAGGTGGGTGAGCAAATAGGAACCGGTGAGATGAAAAACGACAGCGAGAATCAAGCTCTGCAGTCGAAGCAGAGGAGGTGGTTTGCTCCTGTGCTGTTGGCAGGCACTGGAATGGGCCTTACAAAAGGTCCAAAAGCACCGGAACCATGGCTGTACTGTTGGCATGACGGTTTTGTCCCTCAAGTTGATTACTCTGGGTATTTTCTTGTGATGTTGTGATTTATAGCAAGAAGTACATATTTGGCCTTGGTCCCATTTCTGGCACAGAGCACCTAAAACCCTTACGATTTCTCAAGTGAAGTGAGCTTAAAGGTGTCTCTTATATCACATTAATAAGGTGACTTTTGGGATGCACCTGAGGATAGGGGTTAGTTGCCAGGAGAACACATTCTGTGGTTGGAGGGTTGGAACTTTTAGTCCCACCCCAGACTTCCGGGGAGGGCAGAGGGGGCTGGAGCTTGAGGTCACTCCCCAGTGGACAGTGATTTAAGCAGTCAGGCCTACGTGATGAAGCCTCTGTAAAATCCCAAAAGGTGAGTCCACCCCCTGCATTGCCAGAGCCTCGGGGGTCGGTGAACTTGGGGAGGTTTTGCACGAGCAGTGAGCTTGAACCTCTGAGCCCTTTCTTCATACCCTGCCCTGTGCCTCTCTTCCACCTGCCTGTTCTTGAGTCCAGTAAGTAAAATGTTTCTCTGACTTTTGTGAGCGGCTCTAGCAAGTTAATTGAAACAGAGGAGGAGACTGTGGGCGCCTTCCATCTGTAGTCGGTTGGCCAGAAGCGCAGGTGGTAACTGGCGTCTCAAGTGGGGTGGAGGGCAGTCTTGTAGGACTGAGCCCTTACCCTGGGGAATCCGATGTCATCTCCGGGTAGACAGTGTCAGAACTGAGCTGACTGTAGGACACCCAGTTTGAGAGTTGCTTGCTTGTGTGGGGGACTCCCACACACACACTGGAATTTGAGTGCAGAACCACATTAGCATGTCTTAGAGTATTTGTTTAAAATGCAGTCACATTACTTTATAATTTTATTTAACCATATTATGTAGACACCCTGACTCCTAATTGGATTATGAGTTTCTGATGGAAAATGGTTATTTATTACACTTTTATGTGCTTTTTGTACATCGCTGGGTTCAAATGAGAGTGCTCATAATTATTTGTGAAAGGAATAAGGAGATGCTGTACTTGTCTGGGGAATAAATGGATAGTAGATGCTGGGCTTTCTGCACTTTGACCAACGGAAAAGCTCTGGGAGTGGGCAGTATTGATACTCAATTGTGAATCATTGAACGTGGTCATTGAAATTCAACGACAGTGCCAAAACATTTGAAAGAGGTATGATAAAAATGCAAAGTTTATGCCATCTCCAATGACTTCAGCTGAGTAATAATAAGCCTAGAGGGGAAAATAAACTTTTTTCTAAAACTTCACACAGGGAACAAGCAGAAAGTTTCCCAAGTGAGAAATGGAGTTTGATTAGGAATGTGAAGAGCTAAAGGTGGTTGTGAAAAGTGCCGGGGCAATTGGGAAGCACAGGTTACCTTAATCAGACTTGGAGAGGGACTGACAGAAGTGCAAATCTAAAGCCGCCCCTGGATCCCCTAGAATAGGAACACCTGGAGGCAGAATCAATTTCTCATTGTTAGATGATGACTGAATTTTCATAGGGTGAGAGCATAGAGGTAGGTAACTTTCAAAATTCTCAGGAAATGATGGGTAAATGGATTAAAAATCATTGCTTTTGCCCACGCACCCTCCCTGGCCTCTTTCCTTCCCCTGGAGAGGGTTTGGTGTCTCCATTCCACTCTTCCTGTCTTGGACACCATTTTGCAAACCCAGCTACCAAGTAGTTGTGAGTGTATCCTGGCTTAGTGGGGAGATGGAGGGTGAGCAGGTCAGCCTGGGGCTCTCAGCATGAGGGCAGGCCTCTGGAAAAGCCTGAAAAAATGAGAGAAAGGGCATCAAGGATACATCCCATCTGCTTCAGAAGTTTGCTGAGATCACACACACTGTGTTTGTGATTGAGCTGATGAGTGGGGCTTTTTGTTTGTTTTTTGTTTTCTGTGTTTAGGATTAAAGCATATTCAGGGACTACCGTACCAAACTGCCCAGAATGGAACATTTCTTGCAACTCGGGGACTCTTGTCTCTGTTTGTAAAAGGAGATGAATGGAGACAGGTAACTTCACAAAGATAAGCCCGCCCTCCCACATCCAAGCATGGGAAGGCCTGAGGGTGGAAGGCAAGCAGGTTGCAGCTCTATGTCCTGCAGGTGGGCTCGTGGCCCTCAGTCTGGATTGGTGCTGAGCTGGAGATTCTGAAAAGGTGGGAAACTTGGGGCAGGGAGTGGGTAGGAAGAAAGACACCCCCATCCTTAAGTGTGGGCTCCGTATAGTGACTTCCTTACAAAGGGAATGGCATGGAAAGGAGAGGAAGAGCAACTTGGCAGTGGAGCAAACTGACAAACACTACCTCAGCCAGGTGGTCAAGGTCAGCATCAACAAGGTAAATCATATGGACAGTATAAACCCCTGACTGGATGTGATGAGAAGGGCACTTTGTTTCTGTGGTCTTCCTCCCCCGATGCCAGAATCCCAGCCTAATCATAGAAAAATCATCAGACGTATCCTAGTAGAAGGACAGTCTACAAAATGCTTGACCACTATTCCTCAAGACTGTCAATCAAAAATAAGAAGTCTGAGAAACTCTTTCAGCCTAGAGGGGCCTAAGGAGACATGATGCCTTCATGTAATATGGAGTCCTAAAGCAGGTAAAGGACATTGGGTAAAAAATAAGGAAATCTGAATAAAGTATGGACTTTAATAATGTGCCATTATTGATCCATGCATTGCAGCAAGTGTACCATACCAATGTAAGGTGTTAGTAGTGGAAGCTGGTTTGGGGGTATGTGGGAACTCTCAGGACTATCTGCTATTTTTATGGAATTGAAAACTGTTCTGAAAAATAGTTTATTGAAAAAAAAATCAATGTCCACATGACAAGATGCTCAGCATTTTAGTTATTAAGGAAACACAAATCAAAACCAGAATGAGGCGTGACTTCCCACCCACTAGGATGGCTATAATCAAAAAGACAGACATTAACAAATGTTGGTGAGGATGTGTAGAAACTGTAATCTTCAAATATTGATGGAAGGAATGTAAGAGAATGTAGCTGCCAAGACAATTCATGTGGAAAGAATAGTCTTTTCAACAAATGGGGCTTGGAAATAATAAAAGAATGAAGCTAGACCCCCTACCTTGCTTCATATACAAAAAAAGGGGGGAAAAGACCTGCATGTAAGAGCTAATACTATAAAGCTCTTAGAAGAAAACAGTTGTAAAGCTCCATGACCCTGGTTTAGAGAATGGTTTCTTTAGATAATCTATCACATCAAAAACAAACAAATAAAATGTGAAGTGGGGGGAGCGAGAATGAACTGGAACCCACAGAGTGAGCTGGATTCTGTCTCTGTCTCTAGACTACCAGTTTCCATGAGACAGGTGTCATAGGAAAAACTGGCACCCTTGCCATGGAGCTTAGTCATAAACCCAGGATTTGGAGCAGCTGAAGGAAGAGCTGGAGTGAGAGCTGCAGAGTAGGCTGCTGCCCCGCACCAGGAGGGTCAGGAGATCAGCGACCCCACCTTTGGGGCCATAGTGCACTGGCCTTCCTGGCATTAAAAAGAACGAAAGAAAGAAAGGCAGCTGCTTTGCTTCTATCTTCCAAATCTTAGGCAAAATGTCTCTTAAGGCTTAGGCTAACTCAGAACTAAGCAGGGAAGGAAATTCTGGAAATAAAGACCTAAGAAGACACAGTTCAAATCCACCACAAAGCCTTAGCCTCTCCTCAAAGGCTCTTCTCTGCCTCCTAATCCCAGTTTCAGTTCCCTACACCGTCCTTATTCTTTCAATGATTAGTCTACATGATTAACAGCTTAGTCATTTCTTGGGTGTCACACTACTTGTCTAACAGCTCCCTAAAAGCAAGGACTTTGTCTTATATACTACTCAATTCTCATGATCTAATAATGATGATGAAGATGATGATAAATAATAATAGCGATCACTTACATAGCTCATGGCATGTGCTAGGCTGGTTGTGGTGCTTTATGTATGTTTTTGCTAATTGAACATGGAGCCCAGTACCTGGCAGAGCATAGGCACTCTGCCTCTGAGCCGGACTCCTGTGGGGTACCCACTGGCATCCCCATGGGTCAGCTCAGCTGCCTAAAGACATGTGGGAGTGGATGAAAGTGATAACCTAGTTGCTACCAGTTTTTTGGGGAAAAACATGCTAGAAAGTAATGGAGTTTTTGCAAAATCCATTATCTTACTTAGAGGGTGTGGGTAAAACTGCAGTATTTCCAGAATCTCTCCCCTGGCCTTGGTGCATCTCCAATTCAATAGGTGTTTCCAAGGGGTGGAGAGAAGTAATCCATCTCAATTTCAATCGGTGATTACATGGGGGAGCAGGGCATATCTGGACCAGAGAGGTTGGGTGGGGCCCCTTTTTGCAGCCAGGTCATGAGGGACACAGGTGATCAGAGTGGATGACTGCTTGTAAGCAGTAAACGGGTTTCTCCCACTTTATTTCTCCCTTTGACTGATTTTGGTTTCAAAGGTAATTTTCACCCAGCTGGGAACAGATTTCCCCCCAGTCACAGAGGGACTGTTTCTTCTAAAGGCCATTTCATTCTTCCCCACGTCTGAGAACATTTGGCCCCCAGAAGCACTGCCGTCAGGAGCGTGATCCCCTCCCAGGGTCTCTGCGCTGTCTGGCCAACCCCTCTGACATCCCTGGATGGCTTTCAGGGCTGCTTAGTCCCACATGCCTGACCGGGCTCAATGTCCACCACTCTGAAGGGATGGACTTTAGCTTTGGGATATTGGAGAAGACCAGCTTCAGTGTGCAATGCTGCTGAATCTTCTTTAAAATTTGCTTTTAAACATTCTTTGCTAATGCATCATTGAGAAGCACCTGTTATTTGTGTTTATATCACTTCATTGATCCTCATGTCCTGTAGACAAGCTGAATGACTGAAGAAGCATGGGTTATATCACAGAGGAGCACCAACACGTCTCAAAAGAGTTGGACTCTGATGTGCTTCTGTCTCACTAGGCTGTTCATCTTGATTTGTGCTTGAAGTTGTTTGTGGAAAAAGGAAACACCCTTAAACTTGACGTTATCTTAAAATATGAAAAAAAGTTAAATGCCAGGCAACCCACCAAAGTGGACAGTAGCAAATTCATGAACAAAGGAAATTCTCCTGTGGTAGAAGTCTAGCTTTGGGTCCTCCCATCTGCTTTTTCTGCTTGCTTCCTCTGCTTTAAGGCTTTCCATCCAAAGCACCCAGGTCAGTTAAGTTACCTCCTGTGAGGAAGATGATCTGTAGTAATGGATTCGTCTTGAATGTGATGGTGATTCAATATGGCGGTCTTAGCCTATTTTCAAAGAGCATACCTTGTGAATGAGGGTGCTAGGAAGCCTCATGCGCTGCTGGTGTGAGTGTAGACTGGGGTAGTCTTCCTGGAGAGCAGTCTGTCCTCACTGTATATACTCACGTTGTATACTCCCTCAAATTAATCATACACTTACCTGATTCCTAGCAATTCCGCTCCCAGTATTTACCCCACAGACATTCTTTCCCAGGCCATAGGGGGTCATACATAAGAATATTCACTGCAGCAGCATTTATGGTGGCAGGGAGCAGGACGCAATCTGGGGTCCATCTCTGGAGGTGGTGGGTGGGTAAAAGTCGGTGATGTGCTCTGTGGTTACTATGTAGCACTTAGAAGCTATGGGTCAGAGTATTTACAGCAATGTAAGTGGACCTGAAAAATTGGATGATGAGCAAAACGAGATCTCTAATAATATTTAGGTAAATTAAAAATACATGCACCCAACAATACACATTTTATATGAACATGCACAAAGAAACTGATAACATTGCTATGAGGGAAGGGAATGGGGACAGAGCAGAGTGTCTTATTTTCCTGACACTTGGGGCTGGGGGATTTCTTGCTGTTGCAGGGATGTCCTGTGTCTTTTAGGATGTTTAGTGGCATTCTTGACCTCTACCCACTGGATTCTAGTAGCACCTTACCCCCAGCTGCAAGACTCCATGATATCTGTTGACATTGCCAAATGCTTCTTGGGGGGAAAATCTTTCCTGGCTGAGAATCACTGGACTAGAGAGCAAGGATCAAAGGGAATGAGTGAAAATATATATACAAGAGATGGGCCTTAGGGGAAAAAAGTAAATAAACAAAAATGAACCCCCAAAGAGGGCCCAAAGGATATTTACCCCAAAGGATACCTTGTGTATGGTGGGCTTTCAGGCACCAGCATCAAACCAGTTGGCTTATTTTGGTGTTTTTCCCATTACATGCCATAAAGGTGGCTGTCCTTTTTTTGTGTGAGTGGATTTTCCACTGTGCATGCAGGAGGGACAGTTACTCTTTGCTGCTTCGACTTGCGGTGTTATGCAGAGGCTGTCCCAGACTGAAATTTCCAAGCATGGCTTCATCCTGAGTACTACAAGGATGGATTTGGTCTGGCAGGTGCAATTCCTTCTCTGAGGGGACACCAGGGGCTTCCTTGTTAGAGTGGGCCATAAGCTGGCCTTCCTCAAGCCATTGGGGGCAAGGCCCTGGGGCTGCTTGTCTTCTCTGCCCTGTGGGTGTAGGCGGGTCACACCAACCTTGCCCAGCAGAAGCACCATGTGACCCACACCATTGACCTTTCCCCTGCGCTGGCCCAGTGTAGAGTGCTGGGCAAGCTGGGGCCCAGCCAGGAGAGAGGCAGCTGAGGGTGGTGGCCAGTCATGAGTGATTGTGGGCAGAGGATGGGTTTGGAAGCTGCCCATGGTTCTGGATTTGACCTTCTCATAGCAGATCTTAGGGAATGTTGATATTTCCCCTTGGGCAACTTTTCTTAGGAATGCCTGTAATTGTAGAATAGGCTGGTTTTGGGGAGAAGAGACCTTTCAGCACGTCCCTGCCCAGCCTTTCTTTGCCTACAATCCACTGTGGAAGGATCTCAGTGCTTGTGAAATTAAAGTCTTACAAATATATAATGTCATAAAATTTAATGTATGAGTGATCTCGAGTTTTGTGGTTGCAGTCATGTTGAAGACAGACTGGGGGACGCAGCTACCCTTGGTACACTTCTGGCAAAAGAGGCTGCAGAACCCAAGCCCTCACCAGGTCTAGGCCCTACCATATTGTAATGAGTGACACACACTCTTCTTTACTCCCTTCTCTTTATCCTTCCTCCTTCTCCGCCTCCTGTTTCTCCTCTTCTCTTTCCACAAAATGATAAGAGCAAATTACAAGACTCTCTAAAATGAAGGAGAAAAAGTATCAACGGCAAGTTCATTAACCATAGAACCAAGAGGTTTTGACCAAGGATCAGACCTGGGAACTTTCTCGTACTGTCAGGGTTGAATTGTGTCCTCCAAAGGGTCCTGTGGCTAAATCCTGACCCCAGCACCTCAGGGTGTGACCTTCCTGGGAAATAGGGTCATAGAAGTAGAATTAGTTAGGGTGGGCACCTGATGCAGTATGACTGGTGTCCTTATAAAAACGGACATTTTGGACCCCAACACCGAAGTGAATACTCTATGAACATGGGAAGGCAGAGATTGGAGCCATGTGTCTACAAACCAAGGAATGTAAAAAATTGTCAGCAAACTCCCAGAATCTAAGAAAGGCCTGGAATAGACCCTTTCCTAGTGCCTTCAGAGTGAACATGGCTCTGCCAGTACCTTTGGACTCTGGCCTCCAGAACAATGAGATGATAACTATATGTTATTTTAAGCTAAGTTTGCCCTAATTTGTTCTGCAGCAAGAGAATACTCATTCCCGCCTCAAACGCCTGCTCCCAGGTGATCCCAGCAGGAGAGTGGGGTGGGCACCAGCATCGGGCAGCCCAAGCTGTTATATTTGGGGGTGTGAGCCTGCTAAAAAGGGGCGCCTCCTTTGATGATCTGGGCTGTGGTTTCATTATTTGCTTTCACACAGCATCTTTTAACATCAATTCATTGTAGTCTTGGTCATCATCTTGATGTATTACCTTTAAAAAATTGTTGGAAAGGTAACAGTTTTGGAAGATGCGCTCAAGAATAGCAACTATTTCCTGACTTTGTGCCTACTTTCAGCCTGTACCTCATGTTTACACCCTGCCTCCGTCCCCAGCACCTACACACAGACCGAGGGGAGCTGTGCTCTTCTCTCGGGGAAGCCCCGTCCCACAGCTCTGCCTTGAAACTCAGTCTTGGTCCATTTTGATTCCCCTTCTTGTATAGCAGGATCACAATTAACATCTTAAATATATAAAGAGAATAGAACCTCTTAAATTTATATTTTTGATCTTCAAGAGTCCTCTGCAGCTGTTTTGGGGAACAGGGTAGGAACTTAGTTTTACTATTTTGTAATAGCTCAGTCTCTTGCTGTTTAAACAATCTGTTTTAGGAAATAGCTGAGTCTCTTAGATATCCTCCCCTTTCCTTCCTCCTCCCCAAGTTAGCATCTGGTTTTTAGGGGAGAGGACAGTGGAGGGGAGGAAGGCATGTAAGTAGGTATCCTAGGTTAGGTTTGTTGGGAGGCAGACTCTGAGACTCCGATATCCACACGCAGGAGGTTTATTTTGGGAACAGTCCCTCGGAGGGGTGCGGAAAGTGGGACTCAACAGAGGAAAGAGCTGGCCGGCAGTTTTGGAATTAAGTTCACTTCAGGAGGATTATATTAGGAAACCCCTTTGGTCAGAAATCCAGTCCATGTTCTCCAATTTAGCTCTACCAATAAAACGACACTTTAAAAAAAGACTCAACTCTGTTTAATTTTTCTGTCTTGTTTCTCATTGAGTTCTGAGCTTGGGAGGAGAAGATAGGAGGACTGTTTATTATTGGTCTCCTGGAGATCCAGCCAGAGTGGTGACGGTGGAGGCCATGACTACAGTAACCATGATGATATTAAGGCCCATTTAAAGCTCAGATCAGGTTATTCAAAATAATTCTGGTAGGAGGTATATTTGCAATCCCTGGTTCATACCAATCCCAGGGTCTTTCTTTGGGGTTTCAGTTTTGCAGCTCTTAGGGTCCTTGAAAAATTCACTTTTGTGGGCCCTTAGAGCACACACAGGCTGCTGTGAAGTCTTACTCCACTTACACATGCTTGTCTGTGGTTTGGGAAGTCCCCAGTTACTGGCTGTCGGCTGCACGGAGTTCCATGCACAAGCCCTGGATGGAGATCCCCTGGGGTGAGACGAAGTGAGCACTGTGTGAACACACTGTGTGATGTTGGAAGGGCGTTGGAACTGCTGACCTTTACGTCTCTCCATCTCTGCCACTTAACAATTGGGACCTCCTGTTGAAAGAGCCCAGGCGGTGGGGTGGGTGGGGGGGGTGGGTGCGGCTGTGAGTACGAGTGCGAGGTCTGCCATAAACTGAAGGAAACGCTGCATAAATAAGAGCTACGAGCCCTGGAGTCAGGCTGCCTAGGTGTGTGACCTGCAGCAAGTTACTGGATTTCTTTAAACACCAGTTCCTTGGTCTGTAATGTGGAGATAATTACGGTACTTGCCTCATCAGGTCGTTGGCAGAACAAGATGAGAGAAACTATGTAAAGTGTTTAGCATGATGTCTAGCACATAGTAAACATTCATCCAGGTAAGCTGTTATTATTTGATGAGTGTAAAAAAGATTTAAACTCTCAGTACTTGATTATTCAGCAATAGTGGCCGCAGTACAGGTCATAGGGGAAAATGGGATGAATAAATGAATGAATACAAAAGCATTTTCAATGCAAATGTAAATTTTTGTTACTTACATCGAAATTAACAAGGGTTCTCCAATCTTTTCTGACAGAATGTGGGTAAAACATGACGTTTCGTTGTAATGACTGTCAGTTATTTCAACAGACTTTAGCACAGATAGTTGGTGTAACGTGTGTCAGTTCAAGCTTCAATCTGGGGACTTAACCAAGAGTGTCCTAATCAGGTGGCATGAATCAAGGGTGTGACCCCAGGGGTTGTGAGCATCCTTTCTGTTCCCCTCTGGGGCAGCCACCACTCGCGCTGGGGCTTCCACCCTCCACATCTCCATCAAACCAGGCTCTGCTAGTTGACATACTGAATGCCAGAAATGGCGTTTTCACGGTGAAAATAATAGTCTATCAATTTTGAGAAATGTGACAAGGGACATTGGTGCCGGTAAGAATGAAGGTATTTAAGATAGGCAGGTTGAAGGACTCCTGTCCCTCTCCCAGCTCTTGGTCTCTCTCCGCCTTGCGTGCACACGTATAAGAACCAGCAAACCTTCAGCCTGCACTGCTGGGGAATGCACGGCAGGTCCTGCTCTGTGGGGGTGGTCAGAGCACCCAACAGGACAGAGAACCCAGACTTTCCGTCGGGCTTACCCAGCAGGTGTGCACACCACAGTGGTGTGCAGATTTGCTAAATAGAATTTGTTCAACAAATATCTGTCTGTGGCAGCATTTAGTCTTGGATTTTGCACTTTATTTAAAATCTGGAGGGGTGTTGTAGGGAAGTAGGTAACTTTTGCCCATCTCCATTTGGGTGGCTACCATTAGCTACTAGAAAGAAACTAAATGTGTATGACACAAGCTGTTTTTGACAGTTTTTGTGACTAGTCCTTTCAGGGACTAACAAGCATGTTTATTCTTCTGCTAGTTACACTTCTCCTGTCAAGGCTACGTGTTAAGTAATGCCTTATGACTTGGCACCCACAGGCATGCTTTGCACAAGTGCCATGTCACAGCTCTCTCCTTTCACTTGGGGAATCTGGGTTTAATAGCACTTTCAGGTGGGCTTTAATGCTGTAGGTCCTGAGCTCAGTTCCGGGCTCCATTATCTGGGGCAAGCTGCCTAACCTCTCTGAGCCTCAGGCTTCTTTCTTTTCTTTTTATAAGATGCTAGCTGTCTTTAGTGTGTCCATCTGTATCACTCTGCTTGATACAAGGACTTTGTGAACTAGTCAGGGCAGTAACACATGTTTATAGTCCTATTCCCAATTTATGGGAAAAGTGAAATTCAGAGAATTTAAGTGACTTGCATATATTAGTAAAAGGTGGACCTAGGACATGAATTCAAATCTTCCAACTCAAAACCATGGTTTTGCACCCAAATTAGAGATAGAAGTATAAAAGGAAGCATGCTTCAGACATCCAAATATTAATAATCTGAAGAACATCCCGTTCATTTGAGGTCAGCCCCATGGGGGGAGGGAATAGCATTGACTTCCACAAACCTAGATTACTCGGTCAGTCATCGAGATGTGCTCAGCTGGGCTTATTAATAAAATGGAGCACTTAGGAAATCTGATTGAGATGAGACACACCTTTTTTGACCATCTTGGTTTGGTATGATTCCCCATTTTCTTCTGAACTTTTGATTATTTGTGCCATTTATTTGGAATCTGGCAGAGAAGACTCCACAGCAGGAGTGGTTTCATTGCACATGTTTCATCACTCCAACCAGAGGAAGTGGGCCAAACGAATCTTAGTGTCGCCCGGGTGCAACACTGAGCCACCAGGCGCAGGGGCGTTAACTCCGGCATCTGGGTCTGAGCGCCGCTTCCACCACCTGGTCCTTACCTTGTTGCATCCCAGTTTCTCGTTTGTGAGCAGCTCCCTGCACAGTGTTTGTGGAGCCCAAGGAGGGGGTTGTGGAGGTGACAGTGCCGTGAGTGCTTCCGGTGGGGGCTGCTGTCGTTACCGTTACTGCCAGAAATAATAATGCTCAGGGAACAGCTGTGAACAACCATGCTTTCCTCATGTTCGATGGGTCTGCAGGGATTTATTCCTGCTTTTCATTTTCCTTTTGCAGGGGATTTCCCTCTGATAAAAAGAGCCGTATTTAAGGAGGGAAGAGTCCAAGGAACTGATACAAGTAAGAAAAGAGATCTTTGAGGGTTGTGGTTACTAATATCTGGTATTTTGAGTAAAGGATACTTACTCCATACCATTGAATGGCTAGACAAATGGCCTCAAGTCCACAAGCTTCCCAATGGGGAAGTATATTCCTCCAATGGGCTGCATTCAAAGGGTCCACCTAGAATGAAATTTCTGTTTCTGCTGTCCAGGTGGGGCTGAAACTGGAGGTTGCTTCGCCTTGAAATTGCCAGCTTTAGCCACTGTTTCACTTTTAAGTAACAGTGATGGATCATTAGGGGCCAAAGAGCAGACGTGGATGAGGTTTTGTGATCCTCTAGTTTAGACCCGGCATTAGCATGTTTATGCGACTGTTCTCTATGCTGTTCCCTCTGTCCAGAGGCCTGAATGAATAAAAGCCTGCCATTTGAGAAGAAAGATGCCAGTGGCAGATACGAGGGACTCTGTCTTAAAACCAAAGGTGCTGTTTGGCATTCAGGATCCCATGCCTGGTGCCAAGGTAGTGCTGGGCCCGATGCTGCTCCGTGCATGTGCCTGAGGTAGCCCAGTATTCCTCTAGAGTCTTCTAGCAGGAAGAGCTCCTTACATGGCTCCTGCCTTCCCAGGGCTTCCCACCAGCCCTGCACATGGAATGGCTTGGTGAGTGGCCACTTGTTGAGGCTGGGAGTTCATCTTTCAACAAAACAAGTGTCTAAATCATTCTGCTTGGTGGAAGATTTTTTTTCAACTGTATCAAGTCAGCCTGTAAGTGATACATACTTTGCAAGCTTAGAAGTTGTAACTTGTTGTTTCATAGAATGAGTCCAAGCTAAACAACGGAGGTGTTTACAAGAGTTGATAAGAGTTGGGGTTATAGGAAAAAATGGAGTGACCATCGGCTTTGTAGTAGCGTTTTTATAATTTGGCTGGACATTAGAATCTCTGGGAGAGCTTTAAAAAATATAGATTGTGGTAGAGTGCAAAAAATGGCTGCAGTCTTCCTGCCCACTCCCAACCCTTTGGCAATGCGACTGTGCAGCTCTTCCCACCTAGAGGGGGAGTCTCTCTGCACTCCTCATCTTGTGAGGATGGGCTGGACCTGTGGGGTTTTTTTGTCAATGGGATACAGCAGAAGCGATAAAACCAGTTCCATGCCTAGGCCTCCAGGGCTGTCCAAACAAAGGCCACCCTAGACTAGCCGGTCTCCAGCTACCTGGGGTGCTGATTGCAGATGCATGCGTGTGCCCAGCCAGGACCAGAAGAACCACCTGGTTGAGACCAGGCCAAACTGACAGCAAACAGAATTGTGAGCTATTTTAACATGGTTGTTTCTGTTAAGTCACTATGTTTGAGAGTGGTTTGTGATACAGCAAACACTAACTGATTCACAAATGTCTGAGGTCCACCCCTGTCAAATCTGATTGGTCTGGGATAGACCTAAGTATCAGCAGATTTTAAAAGCTCTCTGGGTGATTTTAATGTATATCCAGAATTGAAAACCGCTGGTCTAGATAAAGGCACTTAGCACTCCCTGGGCTGCTCTAGGTGGGTCTTTCACTTAGACCAAGGGTTTACCTAATGGAACTCCTCTGAAGCTTGGGGATATTTGGGTTTAAAATGAATGAAAGAACTCTCTAGCTTATGAAAAATAATAAGCCAAGATATGAACTACATTAAAATATAAACATCTTCAAATGTTTTTGACAAAAGATTGAAAGGACTTTAGATATAACCTATCCTAACCTTAATCTTGTTGGAGAAACTGAAGCCCAGAGTCCAGATGTCTTGCTCAAAGCCATCTAATTTTTAGCAGAGCCTAGATTCTGTATCAGGTCGCCTGGCTCCAAATTAATTTTTCTCGATTCTTCTGTATGGTGACAATAATGTGATCCTTTGTTTGACATCCCACATGCAACCTCATATAGAATCTGTACCAGGATTAAGGTTAGGATAGGTCATCTCTAAAGTTTAAGTGGGCTAAGAACAAGGCAGTCTTTACAGGGGCATCCCTTTTGTGATTGGTAACATGGATGACAAATTTGTTGATTATAAAACATGGCTTGTATCCAGTCAGAGGTAAGAAGTTGTAGTCTTACTTAAGCAGAGCCACTTTACTGTTCTTCGTGAAACCCCCATGAGATGCAGTAGGGGGAAAGATGCTTAACCTTTCCTTGAGAAGAGAAAGAAGCCAGCTGAGCCACGGTCACTGAATGAAAGCAGTTTATTTGACATTAATTGCAGAATTTACAGCACTACCATTTAATGATAGGAATAAAAATAGAATCCAGTGTAAGCAATGTTGCAGACAAAACATCAGGGCAGCAAATGAGCAAAATTGGTAATGCAAATAACATTCAAAGAAATCTTCCAAAGGACTGGAAGTTTATCGAGGGTTGAGGAGCCCTTGATAATGGTCTGTGATCCTATCCTTGCCAGGATTTCAGGGCAGCCACTGAAAATAGACCCTGTTGACTATCCCTTGAAAATCTTTCAGCACAGTCTGACTTAACATGTATGAAATGGTGCAAAATCTGGGTTATAATATGCTTTGGAAATATCGCTCAGGGCACAAGGAAAAGGAGAATGTAGATTAACTAGTGCGTGGGTCTTTTCAAAACAGAAGGGAATGGAAATTTTAGGGGTATGTTTTCCTGATTTTAAATATGAGAGTGATGTCAAAGGGATCAACTAAAAATAAAAGTTTGAAGTTTTCCCCTATGTTTTCTTGGAGACAAGAGCTATAAAAGCAAGGAAATAGAACAAGAGGTGTGTGTGTGACTCTCTGATCTCTTGTCATCTTGGAATCTTGATAGAGGCTTATGAAAGGTAGCTGGATTTCTATCAAAGGGCTGGTTTTCTAGAAAAGCCGACCTAGAAGCCATGCGGCAGAGCATGGGCTCTGACAGGCAGGGTTATTCACTTTATAGCCATTTCCCCATGACTTAATGACTCTCTTCTCTCCATTTTAAAACTTTAAATAGAGCTGGGGAAGATTCTTCTCTCTTTCTCTCTTCCTCCCTTCCCTCATTTTAGTCAACTTTAAAACCGTAAAGCAACCAATAGATCGGAACAAAGGATTCAAGTCCTACAGGCCAGTATGTGACAATACACGGTGCTTTTAATACCCAGAGTAGACACGTCTGAGGTCAGGGTCTAAAGTGAAAAGGTGACCAGGACTGACTCAATTCTGGAAAAAAAAAAAAAAAAGAAAGAAAAGATACTGGAACTTGTTCTCACTCACTTTGGGAGGGGGGGAGGATAGTTTCTGTAGTAAGAGCTTAATTGACCAAGAAAGAATCTAGAGTACCTGTACTAATAAAATGTTAATTTGGGTAGAAATATTAGAACGGGAAGGATGAAAAAAATTGGCCAGGCTCTTTCTCTGCAGTCCAGGAAAACAGCTTCTTGGAGAAAAGCAAAAAAAAGAAGAAGAGAACAAATTGACATGTTGGTCAGTCTCTAATGATCTTTGCACATGAAGTTCTTTGGTATCTTAGGCAGGGGGAGAAGAAGAAGAGAGTGAATGCTCCAGGACTGAGGTAGAAAAAATAAGATTCGGTGACTGGAGATACAGATGAAAAAATAAACCAGTGCTAAGATTATGCCTGTATCATCTTGGTCCCTGCCGGTCAAGTTAGATGTTCTTTTATCATTCTGTCAGTGTAAAGGATTTCGTCTTGTTTCAGGAATTCCAATTTGCCAGGTGTTTTACGGCCTGTCATGGTAAGAAGTCTGCAGATACCATTTAGACTTATGTAACACAAAACAATACAGAAGAAAGGAAATAATATTATAACTTCAAGGATGTATCTGTTAATGGTATGACTACCCATCGAATAGCCAGATAGGCTTTGAATTCTTAACCTTTCTTCCAGGTAGCAGGTTCCCTGTCATACTCTAAAAAAAACTTTCCTAGACAGTAAACTGACTCTTAGCTAAATGTCAAATTGAGTCAAAGAAAGGGAGATAGGGAACAACCCCAAGTTCTGTGATTTCTTAATAGAACTTTTCAAACAGAGGTAGAGTAGGCACTGTGGGCCATGATCTTCGTTGGCTTGATAGCTGTCCTCTAAGAAAGATTGATAGCATTAGGCAGTGTGCATGGTCTCCAGAGAGAGGAGCAAGGCACAAAGAGGACATGGGGTCTCCATTTCCCTATTGTATTTTTCCAAATCAAAGAATTGGGAATAAGTGAAACAAAAATTATAAACAAAGTAACAGAAAAACCCATCCATACCTTTGTTTTCTAAACAGTCACCTGCAACAGTTACAGATAAAATAGCTAAACTGGAATGCAGAGGAAGAGTGGGAAGGGGGATTCTGATCTGAAGGAGCCCCACTGGACGGTGGGGACCTGGACCCTTTGCAGTAGTCAAGGTGGAGGAAGTCACCTTCAGTGATGGCACAGGTAAAGCCGGTCAGACGGGCCACCCATAGCCTTGGCTGGTGGAGCCTAGCCTGGGGAAAGGTGAGTGCCTAGTGGGCCTCAGAAAATTCGGGATTGCTATTTTGTCTTTCTTGCCTTTTCCATAAGAACTGGGGTCTGCGTTCATGCTGGCATGTGCTCAAGGCCAATGGATCTCAGAGAAACATCGGGGTCAAGAGAGAGTGAGGTCAGAAAGTTCAGGCCCAGCTCTCTTTAAAGCTGTCATCCTGGAGATCTTTTCCTAGGGCGCACATCTACCTTCCAGCCCAGGCCCACATTCCCCCAAGAGATCAGGAGTGAAGTCTGGGCCATGCTGAGGTAGTTCCGTAGTCCTGGGTCTCCAAGGAAAAGGACATCCACTGGCACAAAGCATTGAGTCAAAACCCTTTAATAACAAAATAACATTCAGGATGTAGCTACTTTAGTTGTTTGGAAAACTCAGCTTACACTTGATTCAACATATCACTTTCCACAAAATTTTAAAAAAAGTGAAAGGACATAAAATGGCATAACAAAATAGACCTCCGGTTTCATAAGACAAGTCTTGGCAAATCCTAGCGAGCCAGACCCATGCGTGGCTTGTAATAAAAAGGGCTGGGCACAGTCATGTCTCAGACACTCCTGTTCACTTTGGACCAAAAACGCACTTGAACTTAGTAGATACTCTAAAATCTGCAACAGGAGGAATAGTTTGTGGGTTTGTGAATGTGAGGAGAACTTTACCAAAACAAATATTGACTTGGTTTATTGCAGAAGAACATATAAAGTTTTCTGGAAGATTAAACACTATTACAATCATTAACTGTCTTACAAAAGCCGACTTAAAAATTCTTGTATCCATTCCCATCTTTGGCAGATTAATTAGGGGAAAAATTAAAAAGACTATCTATTACAAAGCTTTCATTATCACCATCTACTTTATAAGGCCAAATAAAAATATGTTTTCTTGGTATTCTTAATGAAAGCGCATTCCCAATATAGTCTCATCAACAGGTAACATGAATGCTCTACTGATGGTGATTTCCAGTATTTTGCATAGCAAACTGCTGCTTTCCCATCACTGTTTACTAAGTTGTACCCTCCTATGCAAAATAAAGTGTGTTTGGCAGTTGATTTGGCTTTATGTCAAGCATTACTGGTTTGGGAAATAGGTTATGAAACTTGAGGATGGGTCTCCGAACACAGATATAAGAAAGAACAAGTTTACCCATCCACTGCAACTGAAAAATACTTTTTGAGATCTAGAGGCCTCAGATAATTGGGGAGTTTAAACCGAGACGGTTTTCCTAAACTGGGTTTCAAAACTTCTTTTACCCCCTTTTGAACAGATGTAATGTTGGGCGAGAAAGTGTAAGTTAGAGTCACGTCTGACTCTAGCGAGGAAGAGCTGGGATATGGCTGCACAGGTGATGTTGGGGGGATGGCCGTGCATTTTTGCCTGAATCACTGGGACAGTTGGTAGAGCTGTCCAGGAGAATGGGCCAACAAGTCAGAGAATAACTGTTGCTACTGATGCCATTTGTGTTTCCACTGGGAGTTGACCTGGCAACAACATATTAGAAGGACCCAAACACAGTCAAAGTGGCCATTCCCAAGCAGAGATCCAGGAGAGGCTGGATCCAGAGCTGGCTGAATTCGCATCTCCACCTACACGGCCTGTTAGGACTGAGGCCACGAACATAAAGCCGAAATGATTCCTTTTCATGGAAATCAAAAATGCAGAGTTGAGCTGTGTTTCAATGCTTGTTTCCAAAGCCCTCTCACATATAGGGAGACAGCAGGGTTTATGAGGATCCCAACTTGTGGAATGCATATTGGCTAACTCAAATTGGGAATGACCTGAATGACCTTTTTTCGTAAGATTTGAACTCGATTCAGTCTGACTCATTTTGAAATCCCAACAGATGTAAAGGTATTTTCGAGGTGAGACATCTCCCAATAAAACCAATGTGACCACTGTCTGAGGCTGAACTGTGTACATCTTCACAGTTTAATGTATACACAACTGTTCACAACTGCTAACAAACGGTCGGCGCCCATGCATAAATAAAGTCCACTGAACCAAAGGGGAAGATCTAGTTCAAAATGAAAAATGTTGCTATTAAGACCACAATGCATCACACTGCTAAATTTTTAGCCTCATGCATAAAATTATAGCACTGATTGGCAGTTGCTAATTATAATACTACACTGTTAACACAGAACAATTCATTGTTCAGACCAAGTAGCACAAATGTAGAAAATAATTTTCTTTTCAACAGAGCAAATGAACACAGATTGTTTCTTCAGCAAAATATGAAACTGTAAACTTTGGGCTCATTCTGCAACTTTCCCCAATCCAGAATAAATAAAATCCAAAGGGGGAAAAAAAAAGGAACACACATTTTTTTTAAGCGCACCTTTTTGTCTATTACAAAAGCACAACCTAAAACGTATAAAGCTTTTTTTTCTTTTTTCTTTTTTTAAATCACAGTTACCAAAAGAAACAGTGAATAATTTATTACATACGCTATAATAACATTACTCTAAACACTATTATCTATGAGGTATATCTGAGAAAATTCGGTAAGGAATTGCGCAGTCTGCATTGCCAACATGCCCAGGTTCGTATTAAAGCTTTGGAACCATGAAGAACTAGAAAAGGGGGGAGAACAGGGGAGACAGAAGGAGGAGACACAGAGAAAGAACCTTTGGTATTAGTACAAATCTTGTTCTTTGCAGGGTTGCATCGCAAAGCACCACAGTACAATAAGCCCACCGATTTATCGTATGGAGGCCCAGTTGAAGCTGAGGTATTCACAGGAAGGATTAAAAAAAGCACAGAGAGGTCCAGACTGGCTAAATCGTTGCTTTGGTTCAAGCAAGGCACTCGTCCCATGGTTATGTCACACTTTGCAAGTGAAGCATGAGGCTGAGGGGGGGATTGCAGAGGAGGGGTCTGCCAATTGGGGATGCTTTCTGTGTTCAGGCTGCCATTGCTCCCTCGGGCTCCCTTTTGCTTGGTGGCAAGGAGGCAGGAGGAGGTGAAGTTTGCAACAAGGGGAGCGCTCTGCTGATCAATGATCAGGTCTTTGAGAATTCTGTTTCCAATAGGAATTTGGGAAGAAAACCAAAGCAATTTGCTGTTTGGAAGGAAGGCCTTACAAGTTTGCCTTGTATAGGGGGAAGATGGAGCTTTGGGTGTGTGAGGACAGGAGAGAACTTTCACATATTTCAGAATGGTGCTTGGAAACTACAGAAAGGGGATGAGTGAGTGTTCCCTGAAGTCTGTCAATGTCTTCTAAATTCCTCCACTAGTTACACTGTCAATGCACGGAATGGATGAGTTAAGTCTTTTCCCTTCTTAGCTTCTTTGTCTAAGTGGTCTCCTAAAAAGCTCAAAGATAATCATATTATGTGAAGTGAAAAATACTAGTACTAACAAAGAGCTAGCTAGACAGGCTAGAGATGGATCTTCACATATGTCTTAAACCCATTTAGTCAAAGCTGAGAATGATTCATTGGATAGCAGACAAATCACTGATGAATCGATCTTAATAGAGATTTAGTAATTTAATGGAATTAAAAGAAACTTAAAGAAGACTAATTAATTTCATGAGTACAAAGGGAATAGAGAAGCAACTTTAAGTGATCATTGCTTAAACTGGCATTATCTATTCCTCTGAAATTTTGGGGTCATCTTTCGTGTTTACAGCGATGCATAATACTTTAGCATCTAAAGATGTGAGTCTTAAACTTCTCTCATAAATACAGAGAAGGTCTAGAAATAAAATATAAACACCTACAAGTCAACAGGAAAATGGAAAAAGCTGAGCAGCTTAAAAAATAAAAGGGAATCAAATTCCCTTTCTCTGGTAAGTGCTGACCAAAAATTATCTATAATTAAACTCAACAAACCAAGAATGAACTTTCTCTCCTTACTGAGTTAAAAGCTTATATATACAAGACTTTCTAATGGGGAGCTTTAACAGTGGTCACACTGGATCAATGTGTACTTCAGGGCAGAAACTCTTCTATGAGCCTTAATATTTCAAGGCTGGTCACCTTTACAAGCAACTGATCATATGTGACTTTATGCTGAGGTTCTAACTAGACAGGCATGGAAATGCCTGTGACTTTTTTTTATAGAGTTAAAGTTCTAAGTAATAAGCCCCAGGCTCTACTCATTGCTAAAGGATTCCCACCTTCCCTTTCTCCATCTCATGCGGAGGTAGCACTGGCCAGTGGGTACAGCCCTGAAGCAGAAGGCAGGTGGAGGCTTGTCTGGGCTTTGCCTCTAGAGGGTTATTTGAATGGGGTAACTATTTCACTCCTCCAGGCCCCCAGGGGTTGGACTAAATGATTCCTAAGGTCCCTTTCCAGCTCTACTCTTTAGTGGTTAGAGTTTCTACAGTCCAGTAGCTGGAAATCTTTACTGTGATAGCTCCGAAGTAGGAATGGAGGTTGTGGCTAGGACCAAAGGCCACTTCCAACCAGTCTTCTTCACCAATTTGGAATTGGAATTTAAGGAATCCAATTTGAACTTGCATCCTGAATGTGTGGAGGGGACAGCAAACAAATGAGAGAAACACAGAAAATATCCCATTTCCAAACTAGCAGCCACTGTCGCATAGATAATTATTTCTTTGGGGTATCTGAGCTGTGGCTGTACATACCATATGCCAGAGAGAATAGTTCAAATTATAAAAGAGCAGAAGCAAGATGCAGACCGCGCACAGAGAAAGAAATCTTTGGTATCTTTGGTGTCATCAACACGATGAAAATTACAAATGGAAAAAGTCAGTGAGGTAGCCTTCTTTGGTTCTCACTAGAAATAGAAAGTTTTTCCTTTTTTTTTTCTTTTTTCTGCTTTTTTTTTTCCTTTTCGGTTTTGTTTTACATACGCACAGAGTTCATTCTTGGAAGCAGCTAGTGTAAGGGTTTCTCTCTTTTTGCTGTTATGATTTTTTTTTAAATTAATGTTTCCAGTTTCTGTATAGAAGCCCCGAAATCCAGGCTGGTGAAGCAGGGTCTCGGCTTATGTTTTCTGTATATACAGGTTCAGGCTGAATAGTCATCGCTTGGCCACCAACTTTGCTCTGTTGTTCTGACAGCAAATAAACTGCAGTGCTCTCTGTTGTGTTAAATAAAAACCAGAAACTATACAGTGCACCTTTCACAGATGCTGAATAAGTTAAATAAATAAGTTACAATATGGAGGCTCTGAGGGCCCCAATAATTAAAAGGTGAAGTTCACCTGGTACCAGGTGGGGCTGTGAACTTAAATTAAATAATTTAATAATTGTTATTTAAACTATCTTCAAAGTTAATTTAAGAAGGAAAAATACCTTGATTTTTTTTTCTGTAACCTGTATTTTTTCCCTGTCTGTAACAGAATTTCATTGCTTTATAAAGCAAACTAAACTTCAAAAGAATTCTAAAAGGGGTTTTGCATCCATGAGGTATCATGAGTCTAGATTTTGATAACTAAGCACAGGAGTAAAATCAAACTAAGGGAGGATGATTAAATAATTACCCAAATCCTATACATTGTGTGCTAGAAGCTAATTTAAAGAAATTAATTACATTAATGGTACTCGGCTTGCTGGGTCATAACCCAACATGACAAGAAAAAAATGTTTCTCTTGACTGTCTTCATTTTTTGATGGACAAAACGTGTAGCCTCTTTTGGTAGTCTAAAATAAAGCAGGAAATTATAACCTCCAAAACTTTCTCACATTCATAAAGACAGCTTAGATATGACAAGCATGAAACCACCCCTTCCGCTATAGCTAGCGCCGCCCCCACAATACCCAGTCACCATTGTCTCAACCCTGGAAACCAGAGCCCACTTTTTTTTCCCTATTAGTTTGCTCTTTCCTTTGCTATTTTTCCCCCCTCCTTTTTTTTTTCTTTTTTTGTCCTTTTTCAGGTCTTTGGATTTAGCTTTAGTTATGAGAGATCCAGAATAAAGCTATTCAACCGAAATCATCACGCATATGTGTCATTCTTATACAGATGATTAAATAATATCCAGGGTTTCTTGAAAGTTGAGTTTATCTTGGATGTGCCCAAAGGAAAGTCATTCCAGTGTATACAACGAAGATGCTGGGACACTTTTTTCCCCCTGCACTTTAGTTTTCAATGTTACAATAAATAATGAAAACAATGTACATTGTAGAAGTTCCACATACATGTTAAATGATAATGTAAAATGTGTTTATTGTAACAGATGACAGTATATATGGAGATGTCTATGCACATGTGTCTGAGCACAGTCTAGACACCCATAGGTAATGTGTGTTGCTATAAGGACATCTATGAGAATACATGTTGAAAGATGTATCTAAATTTGAGTACATCCAAAGTGCCAGACTGTATAACCTTTAGGCACACTTAGCTACCAAGGTTTATGTTAAGTGAAGTGCCTGCTCCTAAAGATGGAACAGATTGGAAGACTTCGTGGAATGAACAAACCTGTAGCAATGTGTTTTTTTCCTACACACATTTTCTCCACTGTATAAGCTGGTCAGTCTCAGTCAACCAAACTCAAAAACCTATAAGGAAAGCTTGGGCTCTAGCTTTAACTTGCCTTAGAGTCACTTTGGTATTTGAGAACAATGAACATTTCTAGTCCCTGTGGGATTCATGTCAGCCTCAGTAATAAACTTTGTGTCTACCTTTATGAGGCTCTATGTGGTTTTAATAATAAATTTTGTATTTATAATGCATTCTGAGATTTTCTCAAACTGCACCCCCCACCCCACCCTTGGAAAGAAAGAATTCATGGATAGAAAATAGGCATTGGGGTGTCCCTATTTAAAGCCCATGTCATTAAATTGTAAGACATACAACAAATGGGGACCCCTTCTTCCTCTAGTGAGGATTTTGTGGCCTAATTTGAAAACTAGAATCTCCTGTAGTTTTTGAGGTGACTTGGTCTTAGCTAAATGCATGAAATTAGTAGGCTATCCAGTCTTGCAGATAAATGTCAGGAAGGTATACCCCTTGTCTACCTTCTTCCCACTCACCCTTCCTGGTGAGGCTAACGAGTGTGAATCACAGCATTGGCATCAACCGCAAAAAGCTCCCATCACTTAGGGACCATGACAGTTACCTTCCTGTACTTGCGTCTAGGCCTTGGGGTCAACCTTGACTACATATATTCTTCTCTAAATATAGTCCATTATTCTTCAGCAACATTAGAATCTAGCCTGTTGTTTTATGTTTTTTCTTAAAATTCCTACTATAAAGCCTCCTGAAAGTCAGAGGTTAATAACCACAAAGGTATAGTCAAAAGTAGGACAGTACCACCTGTACCTAGGTGGTAGTGATAGTAAAAAATAAAAGAAAGAAATATTTTCAGCTTTAATTTATTGGCACTAATAGGTGGGCATCCAGCATAGGTAAAATGGTTGATCATCTAAAAGGTATTTATATTTGGCATTGAGGTACATTGCATGACTTACAAAAATGTATAGGGGTATGTGTGTGTGTTTCAGATGTGCCTTCCTCAGTATGATTTTATTTGAGCTAGACATGAAAATTACCTTGAATTTTCTAAGCCCACCATTGCCAAGAGCCTGTGGGAAAAGGGTTTCTACAATGATGACCATCTGATAGCTCTAGAGAAAGTGTCATGTTGTGTCCTTCGTGGCTCATTCTTGCCTGTACTTTTAAGTGCTACAAACTACACAGTTTTACATTTTGGAAAAGCCTTTCAATGTCGGGGTTGAGTTTTTATTGTTGTTGCTGTTTTCCTTTAAAAATGAAATATATTGGCTCTTCTTAAAAATTTCCTAAAATGAAAAAATTTTATCCCCTGTGCCAAAATCACATTGAAAACAAAAGCAAAGCAAGCTTATTTACCTAAAGGAATAATGAAAAGTATGTTTCCATTCAGTAGCTTTTGGATTTCTTTCCTCAAGAATCTGAATTTCGGTTCAGAATTCTCTCTTCACTTAGTCCCTTTCATTGCTGATGGCTGATGCATACCTGGAATTTTCTTGGGTTAAGGAAATGGATCTTAAACTATAACCAAGTCCAAATGGTTATTTTCTCTGAAATTATTATTAACTTAAAATAAATTTGGAAAAAGCCTGAGGAAACTCCCTGGGTCAAATTCTATTACCTTTCCATTTTCAGGGGTATTTTTCGTTCAGATTTTTAACAAACTGAAATCCCATAGGGCTTAAAATGTTGATATTTAAACAGAGTTGCACATATATTTATATATGCACACAAATAATTTTTTTAAAGTAAGCACTTCTGTCTGGTATAACATAATCTGGTATAAGACATTTATCAAAAGGCCTTGGAGGGAAGTTCTTGCCCTTCTTACATTATGACATCGTCCTCAGGTCACCAGGAACACTGAGGGTGTATGTGACTTATTCCTGGTTTGATTGGTGTTGAAATCTCAGGCCACAAAGGCAGCCTCGTTTGGTTTAGACATCTTCAGAGGATGCCAGAGACCCAAATGCTGAGACTGGTATGCCAAACAATTACTAACCAAACCACGCAGGCTTGGTTCCTCAGTTCAATTTTGAGAACAACCTTTTCCATTGGCCACAAGTCACAAGGATTCATTTAGAAATACCCAAGTTTAAATTAACTTTTATCAACCCATATGGAGTGTTCCCCTGCTGAAATATGCTCTTTTCTTGGTCATTTGACAAAGGAAACATAGAGTAAGACACAAAGGGACACAGGGAAAGTCAAGGAACATCCCCAGGCAGGATGAACTACAAAAGCCACGGAGAGTCACACTCTTTCACAGCCCTGGACTGCTGCCTCTGTGAGGGGAGACCCACATGGTGGCAGCAGGGGAGTGACACGATGGACCTTGGGGATCCCAGGGCCAGGACTCTGGGATTCACCCCAAATGCTTTGTGTTCTCTCTCCGGGATCGAGACACCCACCTCCCAGCCCCTGCCCCAGGCCCCCTGCACCACCACCACTGCCTCACTCCAGTGCCGGCTGCGGCTGCACACAGGCCTGTCTACATGAATTGGTAATCACCACCTGGAGGAAACCTGATCAACCATGGCAACAGGAGCTGGACTTCCCCTATGAGAAGTCCATTTGGTAGGTCTGCTCATGAACTACTCCCTGAATCTGGAACACCCTAAGGAGCCAGGGCAGCTCCTGGAGAACAGGTTTCTGGGCTGGCCTCATCTCCATCACTGGGGGAGTGGACTGCTGAGCCTTCCCAGCAGCCACAGAAGACGAGCACCCCACTGGGCCTGGCCCAGTTCTGGGTCACATCTGACAGATGGACTTCCCTCACCACCTTGATCATGGTGGAGGTATAGAATAGAGATGACGCCTAATACAAATACCTCATTTGCACCATGGATCCACTTAACAACAGGTTAAATGTTGAAGTGCTTGACTTTCAGTCTTTCCCAGGAATTTTCGCAGAAATCTGAATATCCCAAATCATCCCCAGTGGCAAATGAACTGTGGGCTGGCATGAGAAATGAGCAAACTTTTGAACTGAATACTTAAAGAAGCACTTGACAGAAACAAGACATGAATTTGGACAGTAATAATTTTGGGTGATCACCAGTGTCAAGTTGACTCTATATACGTATTCATATATATATATATCTTTCTTTAGAAATGCAACTTTACAGCTGATTTTTAAAAAGCTAATAGAAAAGTAGAAACTGGCAATTATTTTTACATGTTTCCCCCACCCCCAGATGAAGCTGTTAGTATTTAGCAATCACATGAAGACGAGGCTGTCAATTCCTCTATAAACTCTTTGGTTCTGTGGCTCCGGAGAGGACGCGTCAGCAGACCCCCAGCCCTGACCCTCACTCCCCTCCCCTCCCCTGATGATGAGACTGAACACAGAAGGGACCAAGTCTAAGGGATAAACAAAGGACATTCAAGTGACAATATAATTCACTACACTCTGAAGAGCAGAGAGGAGAGAATCTTTCAGTATTCCAACATCTTAAATTTGCAGCCCATGGAACCTTTAGGGAGATTCCATGTTGGGGTAGAAAGCCATAAAACAAAATTAAAGGGAAACAGTAAAATCAAATAAATGACCCTTTCCTTTCGTTGCTCAGAAACTAAATTGATTACCTTTACACAGATCAATGGCGCTATTAGTATTTAGCCAGACAAGAGGAGATAATGAACTGAAACACAAGATGTGAGAAATCCTCATCTTTGGTATTGTAGCTGTTGAGGTTTCTGTTGCTCTGTTCCGTGTTCTTTTGAAAAAACTGCATAGGCACAAATTAAAGACAATCTTCAACTTTAAGATTACCGCGTGAGTTGTCAAATGAAGCAGCAGCCACTGCGGCTTTTCCTTATTTCTATTCTTGTCTCAACCCTTTCTTTAAAATCTGCTTCCAAAAAATGTCCCAAGAGGTCTGAACACAGTGTGTCTCGCTGTTTTTTGTTTTTGTTTTTTTCTGGCGTGCTTCCTTCTTGGTGGTGGTGATTTTCATTGATTTACGTATTTGTTTATTTATTCATTTTAATGGAACAGTTTTGTTTGTTGCAGAAGTAGGTGCAGAAAAAGTTTCTTTGGTTTCGATTAAGTAATTCATAAAAAAGTCAGTCTCAAGTGTCTGTAAAGAATCATTGCAGCGTTTGGCTTGCTTTGAACACCTCCACGGTGCCCACCTGGGGCCATTCACTGGTAAATATGCACATCGTGACCTTCGCAATCTCCCAGAGTTCTGTGGGCGCACTTCCACTTGCTGTGGGAAGGTGACAGCCAGGAACCAGAGCTGGCGTGGCAAAGCCACTCCCTGGGTGGCTTGGCTAACATCCTTGGCATAGCCGGTCTGCTCAGCCCAATGGTGAGACAAATGCAAGAGCTGAAATGCCATTCGGAGTTGCAGAGGTTTTCTGATTTCTAAAAGTAATCACAGTAATTTTAGGCTAGAAAATGGCAAGTAATAAATGTCTTTGGTTTGCAGTATTCTGCTTCTTTGGTGTGCTGTGTTTTCTCCAGATTTATTCAGCTGTTTTGCAAGGATGATTCAACAATGGAAGAGGTTTAAGAATAGATGACAGTCATGAATTACACGTATGGTGGTCTGAGTTATTTTTTTCTTGCTAAAAAACACTGAAAAATGTCCCTATCAGTGGATGGATGTGGAAACAACTGAAATCTGAAAGAGTACAAATGAAACATGTGGCAGTCATAATGCACAATAGGAGAAACCAGGTGACTAATAATCAAGAAGGATACATTAATGATCTAAAAAAATCTAGATCTTCTAAAATGCTGCATTTGCTCCATGTACCGTAACAGTTAAATTGGCCTCCTGAGTGTGCGTCTGCTTTATGTACAAATAGAATTTGTAGCAAACTGCAAAATGTGCTTGAAGCCATATTCCCAACGATTCCCTAATGACTTCACAATTGGTGTCTTGAAAATCCAGATGCAGTGAATCCAGAACCTTCCTTACTTCTCTGTTTATCTACGTTGTGCTTGA
The DNA here is from genome assembly GCA_032199065.1 of Smutsia gigantea. Classification (NCBI taxonomy): domain Eukaryota; kingdom Metazoa; phylum Chordata; class Mammalia; order Pholidota; family Manidae; genus Smutsia; species Smutsia gigantea. The sequence continues at coordinate 94,464 of JAVSCE010006296.1, read as the reverse complement.
TACTTTGAGCTCAAGTGAACTGATTTGATTTTGTTTTTTTTTTGATGGATCCAAGACCACGTGAGATTTCCAGGAGGTAAGGAAAAGAAAACTGTAAACTGGATCAACTTAAAGCTTTCTAGACCATTTGATGAAAAGATGCCTGAGTTGGAAAAATATGTCCTTGGATTTTTTTTTTTGACTTCTGTGTTTAAAACTTGTGCTCGTAATTATCATTCTGGTGTTTTTTTATGTAATGCCTGTGAACTTTTGTGTCCTGTGATATGCTGAGGCTGAGCACTTGGAAAGCAAATGAGGTCATTCTTGTTGCTAGATCCTTCTCTTGTTGGAGCCCAAACTCAGAGCCTGACACAGACTGAATTCCCACTGTGACTTATAGGAACTCTGACTGCAAGAGACTGACAGGACTCAAAGGGGGACTGTTGACATTTTAAGCCATCCTGAGCTTGGCTGACACCACACTGAAATGAACTCACTCCAGGAGGACCCCATTTGGTTTCTGGGATGCTTAGCATGCTCAGAGGACAATGTCCGGTTCAAAGAGGTTAATTTTCAGCTTGCACTTGGACTCCGTAGCCATTAAAAACAAAACAAAAAAGGACACCTGGCCTATGATTACAGCTAGAATAGAAGTTTCTTTGCAGAAGAATTGTGCTTTCAAATCACCAGTGAAGGGCCCCAGCTAAGATTCCAGTGTCTTTTTCCTTTGTGTTTTCTTTTGGTGTCTGTTGTCCTCACTTGGAGGTGACTTGTGCCCAACTGAGTCCTTTCATCACGCTTTGGTGCAAGCGCTGGAGGCAGATGAGGAGCCCCCTGTGCTCAGGTCGTCTTGCCACTTCTCGAGGCTGCGGCGCCGGGCGTTCATGAAGAAGTTGCTGACAGTCGTGAGCTCCAGGCCCAGCTGCTGGGAAATGGTGATCTGCATCTCTTTGGACGGGCGTTTGTTCTCCTTGAAGATGGCAAAGAGTGTTCGGCGTTGGAGGTCGGTGAACACCAGGCGGGATTTTTTCTGGGAATTGTTCCTGTCTTTGTTTGGTTCTTGCTCTTTGCGTTTGCACGCTTGAAGGGAAAGAGAAGAAGCAGCGTGTCAGTACGAGTGTAAGAACTGGTACTCAAGAAGGTGATCCATTGAAAACATTGACAGAGTCGTACAAGGAGATGTAAACCATTAAACTTAATTGTGCAAATTGCCCAGCTGTCAATCACCAGCCTTCCGAGTTCATTTCCTGGTGATGGAAGGCGGCAGTTAGTGGGGGAAGGGAGCAAAGAGGCAAGAGAAGGGCTGTTTCACATAGGTTTTGAACCAACTGCTTTTTTTCTGTTACCCTCGCCCCCAACACACCCTGGAAAACCTTCGTCTCTGAAAGCACGTGCTGGGAGGAAGTGAGGACTCCCTGTCCCCAGAAGGAGGCCTGAGGAGGCACTTCCTCTCTCTTAGTCACTCTCCAGAATTCTTTACAGCTGAGCTGAAATTATTTTCTGGAGTCCAAACTTAAAAGTGTGTAATTTTTCAAAATCAAAGCTTCTACCCATGTGACTAAAAAAATTGTTAACAGAGTGAAATTAGAAGTGACAGAATGATGGTATCAACCCAACCCAAACCCCCTTCTTCCAGACTTTTGAAAAATTAAGACAAAAAAAAAAAGTGAGGGAAAGACTATGAACAAATTGGTTTAACCAATCCTAATTGGCTACTTTGAAGTGAAGCCAGTATAAGAAGACCACAGCTGAGGGTGGCAGAGGAAGCCGGAATTTACAATGCCAGGACCCTGGGGTCTGAGATATGTCAATTAGTATGTGCCCACATAGATTGACATACGCAGCCAGGACATTAATGGATGTGTCCCAGCTCTGCCTTACCCTACAAGACCCTTGAAGGCATGGATCAGGTCTGCATAATATTCCCAGCCGGCTGTTTTTGGAGCCACGGACATAAATGAATGTAAGGGACCCTGATGACAAGTGGTATTTTGACTCTTGGGGAATTTGTACACTTCACAGATTTGGTATCAGAAAAGTGACTTGTAAGGGTTAAACAGTGCAGTGCATACCAATCAGACATTTGAACATGTGAACACATGTTAAGATTACTGGAAAGAAATCCCAGCTCACCCCAGAGATTTTGTGCAGCCTCAACAGAGCTAATCTGGGAAAGGCAGGGAAGGAGCAGAGGGCTGGCATGGAGCGCTCTTCCCCGAATCAAATTCTACTGGACATTCTGGCCCCAGGGTGAGACGGTCTTTGTACTGGACTGACATTCCCCCAGGGCTAGCAGTTCGGGGTGCTTTCTGGATGTCTTCCCATACTTCCCAAAGCCCTAGTTTGTAAGTTTCGCTTGTGAGCTCTGGATCAGAGTATTTCCTACCCGCTCCATTGTGTGTGGAGGCGTTGCTTCAGTCTGAGCATTAGGGGAAAATCCTTCAAATTGATAGGTCTTAGGATTTAACCTGGATCAACACAAAGACAAGATATTCGAACTTCCTCCCACTCAACTGGCCACCCTCCCTGGCGGATGCCATCTGCCACAAAGAAATCACTCCTGAAATAAATGAAAAGCAATGACACTTTGCTTTGCTCAACTCTTTCTTCCTGATTTTTCCTTCTGTTGTTTTTAAAAATAAGAGCAGTTTTACCTTTTTGAAAATTGAACACACCCCTCCCCCCCTATAAAAAACAATTTGTTCCTATCTCCAAGCCATTCTCTTGGGATGTTTGGGCTTTCCCAGAGGAGGTGCCATCCCAAGCCATGGGAGCTCACAGAAAGGCTGCGGTGGCTCCTGGCTGTCCTCTCAGAGGTCTCCCAGAAGAGTTCTTTGCTCATCCCTGTGAGGAGCTTACATTTTTGGATTATGTACATTTACTGTAATGTCCTTTTCAATCTCAGTCTTCCACAGCAGTGCTTCCAAACTGTGAAGTGCACAGATATCATCAGGAGAGCTTGTTAAAAATGCAGATTCTGACAGTCAGCCTGGGGTGGAGCCTGAGAACCTGCATTTCTAACAAGTTCCCGGGTGATGCCAATGCTGCGGGTCCTCATGACTCAATCTGACGAGCAGGCATCTCTCTGATTTGTTGGAGGTGCCCTTGATGGAATGCAAAGCTCTGCAGCCAGACACACCTGGCTTCAAATCTGAGCTGCTCCACCTCTGAGACTTGGGATCTTAGCAAATGACTTCACCTCTCAGTGCCTGTCTTCCTCATCAGAACAGTGGAAGTAATGATGGCCCCCCTGCAGAGGCTAACTAATGTGAGATAACATGCATAAATGCTTCCTTCCCACCTTCCCTCTCACTGGATTTCCCCAGTGATCCTGAGGTAAATAAGCAGAATTACTTTCATTTTAAAATAAAATAAATCGAGACTTAGAGGAAGAAGGTGATTGACTTGAGGTCACCTTCCAAGTTTGCTGCAGACCCAGGCAAGAATCCAGTCCTTCGGTCTCTCCATCTTTCTCCTCTACAGAAATGGCATTGGCACATTAGCGGGGATCTGTGTGCTGGGCAGCCTCGGGGTTCTGCCCCCAGAGATTCTGATTTACACTGAGTGGGGCAGACTTCTAGAATCTGTACTTTCATAAACGTCCTCAGGCCCTTCTTAGATGTGGGAACCAGTGTACTTGACTATATTACCACTTCAGGTCCCCAGACTATTGTCCCTGCCCCAACCTCCTGAGACACCTGGGGCCAAGCCTGCAGCTGGAGGATTCTGAATGAACAGTGGCTGAGGTCCTCTGTCAGTTCACGCTTCTTTGGTTAACCATACATCCCTCAGTTTTCATACCAATATCGATTATTCTTCCCTATATATATATATTTACACACACTCACACACACTTTAAGAGAAAAATGTTAAAGATGTAATGTTCAGCAAATTGCAGAGAAAGAACAAATCAATAGATCCTGTGTATGCCTTCCCAGCAGCTTTCCAGGGCCACCAGATTCCACACCAACAAATGCAAAGCTGGGGCCCGTGGTCTGCAAATGCACAGCAAGTCCAAAAGCCCCAAGTCATCAGACAGTAGGTACATAACCTGCCCAGAGTTCCTACAGCTGGCGGATGCCACCCCACAATTCTTTTTTTTGGTTTTTTTTTTTGGTATTGTGGTTTGGTGTTTACTTCATGTTTATGAGAGAGGTTTGCCGTGCACCTCCAACAGTTCAGAAATAACAAACACAATGCTAACAGCGTCCACCCCATGACTCTTACAAAAGCAGCTGGTCAGGAGCTGAAGCAAAATAAAAATGAGGGAGACCACCTGCTTTGAGAGACTGCAGTGGAGTGATGTCTGGAAGCCCGCAGGAGGCAGGAAACTTGGAACTTCTCAGAACCAAGGTGTGGAGCTAGCTAGTCCCCCAGGCACAATCAGCATGTAAGAGGTTTTGGTGTTTAACGTATTACACTCTCGTCAGACAGCCATTTCTTTTTTTTTAAATATAATTTATTTTATTATCATTAATCTACAATTACATGTGCAATATTATGGTTATTAAACTACCCCTTCATTAGGTCCCCCCCACCAACCCCATTACAGTCACTGTCCATCAGTGTAGTGAGATGCTATAGAATCACTACTTGTCTTCTCTGAGTTGTACTGCCCTCCCCGTGCCCCCCCAACATTACATCTGCTAATCGTAATGCCCCTTTTTCCCTCTTATCCCTCCCTTCCCGCCCATTTTCCCCAGTCCCTTTCCCTTTGGTAACTATTAGTCCGTTCTTGGGTTCTGTGAGTCTGCTGCTGTTTTGTTCCTTCAGTATTTTTTCTTTGTTCTTATACTCCACATATGAGTGAAATCATTTGATACTTGTCTTTTTCGGCTTGGCTTATTTCACTGAGCATAATACCCTCAAGCTCCATCCATGTTGTTGCAAATGGTAGGATTTGTTTTCATCTTATGGCTGAATAATATTCCACTGTGTATATGTACCACATCTTCTTTATCCATTCATCTACTGATGGACACTTAGGTTGATTCCATTTCTTGGCTATTGTAAGTAGTGCTGCAATAAACATAGGGGTGCATCTGTCCTTTTCAAATTGGGCCAGACAGCCATTTCTAAACAGCTCGGAAAAAGCCAAGTAGCTCCATGCAGCCCAGAAGTGTGTGTGGGGAGCGCAACAAACAGCAGGTGCTCATCAGCGGCCTAGGTGGATCTCATCTCTGCAGGGTTCCAGCCACTCAAGGCCAGTTCTGCCACTGGAAGGGATGCACTTAGCCCAGTGTCCTGCAGGCCACTTGGACCTGCTGCTTCTCCTCTTCTAGGAGAAGAGCTGGGGGACATGTCAGGCTTTGGCATGTGTACTGTGTGATCGTGGGGTGAGCGTGTGGATGCAGAAAGCTCTCAGCTATTACTGACCTCTAGGGGAAAGTTGTCCTTAGAGGTTTGAGAGCTCATTTCTATTTTAAAGACTAAGAGCATCATTTGTTTATCTACGATGATGCTACCACCCAGGCTACAGTGCCCATCCCCTGCTTCTGGGCAGAATAATAGCAGTTCAGATTGGTAATGCTGTCTCCTGTGGACCAGGACCTGGGACTGGCAGGTACACACAGAGGCATTTGGGTTAATAACAAAGGAGACAGTCTGTTACTGCCTAAGAAATGCCAGGTCCTAGGTAGACAAAGTTTTCAAATCATTGGGTTCCCAGGGTGAAATAAGAAGGAAGGTAGGTTCCAGCCCAAGGCACAAGCCCTCCCTGCGATCTTGCGATGCCAACTTGCCTTTTTCCTGGCAGCCAGTGTATTTTTCTCCCTCAGAGGGTCAGAAATGGAACAAAGAAATCACATTTCTAAGGATGTGCCACTCTCTGTAGCTGAGCTTTCCAACCAGGCGAGAGAAGAACCCTCCAAACTGACCCTTTCTCCCCACCTCCCAACCCCAGCTCCCTACCTGGCCGGCTGCTCCTGGGCACCCAGAGTAACTGGGCACAACTCTGTCCTAAGCCCACAGGTGGGCACACGAAGGTGTGTGGTCAGGGCAAGCAGCAGCATGACAAAGCCAGAAGTGATTCCCATCAAAGGGAGGCGAGACAGGGTGAGGGACAGTCTCACCAGAGATGGGAAATAATGAGGCCAGCAGAAGTGGTGCGTCACCTGTGCTTTCTCTCACTTGCGGTTGGGGCGGGGCCCTGGTGCCCACCCCAAAGGTCAGTGGCCATGTCACTCCCCTGACAGAAAAGGCCCTTTGCACGCACCACTCATTTTCCTCTCTTTGAGGGAGGTCTTCGGTGTTTGCATGCTAAGGGTAAAAAACAGTTGTTGGAAACCAGGGCCTGTACTGGTGGGAGGGGAATGGAAGGCAGAGAGGTAGGGAGGAGCAAAGAGGGGGCACCATGGGGCCACTACCTGCCTTGTTTTCCCCCTTGGTCTGGACACAGGTGCAGTGACCTCCGCTGTATGTGGGAGTGTGGGTGTGTGGAGGGTGAGGCAGACAGTAACTACTTAGTTCTGTGAGGCAGATCAGGGCCAGGGGTCGTCCAGGCACCACATGTCAACTGGACACCTGGTCCCACAGGTGCCATGGCTTCAGCTCTTCAAGGAACCTGCACGTCTTTTGCCTCCTAAACTTGACCCTCGTCACCGTGTCACAGAACGTAGGGGCTCTTGCTGGTTTTCACATGGGGAGCTGGAGGCCCAGAGAGGCCCAGAGAGGTGAGTCTGAGAGGGAGCCCAGGTCTGGACCCTCCTCAGAACCTCCCTTCCACGACATCTCAGAGAGGAATGCGGGCAGAGGTGTGGTTCCCATTTTGCGTCAGTGACTGTTTGGGCTGACACAGCTAGCGTTGGAGCTGGGACAGAAGGGACCCAACACCACAGCCGACTCCTCTGTCCTCCCTGCTCTGGAGCTAAACTCCGTGTGGCTGGGATTCTGCCCCATGAATCCAGGTCTCTGGGGAACAACATTTTCTGTCGGGCTGGCATGCTCCCCCTTGTCGGGATTTCGGCCCAGTGATTCGCTACCGATTTGTTGTTGGAAGGATCCTCTGGGCCCCTGCTCGGCAGCCTCAGTTGACAGGAAAGGAAAATGTCTGATGGAAATGAATACAGTCCTGACACTAAACAAAAGACTTTGTAGTTTTTCTTTGTCTTGAGGGAACGGATGGGAGAAGAAGACCAAAACGGATGAGGGTGGGGCAGTTCCCGTCCCACCTTAACTCAAAGCCCAGTCTGCCTCTCGCTAGCTGTGCGGCCTGGGGTCAGGACCCTGCCTCCCTGTGCTTTCCTCTGGGCCAGAAGTGATCTCCTGGGGCCCTCCCACCTTTGGGTAACAGATCTACCTTCCACAGTTCTCCTCTGCCTGGTTCAAGTTTGCTTATTCTCCCAAACCAAAGGCAAATGCTGTCTCTCTCAGGGACACCCCATCTCCTCCCGTGGTCGGAAGCATTACAGAAGCTGCAAACTGTGGTTACCTGCAAGCCCAGCGATCTGTTCTGCCTCTGAAGTCCCATATTGGGCAGGTGCCTCTTTGGGGATACTTAGTGGAGAATGGAATTGAGAGCATCTCTTCCCTTCCACACAGGAGCTTCAGGGTTTGGGGAGGAGTGATGCAGCCTGCAGGGGTCCCAGGAGGCACCCATGAATTATTTGCTGGCAGAAGGCGGTCTGAGTCGGCACCAAGTGCGAGTTGGCAGCAGAGCAAGCATGTCTGATACGGTCTCCAGGGTCTGGAAACCTGGGCCTCCTTTGGCTGGTCCTCTCATTTCTGATCTTTTAGGTTGCATTTTTAAGCTCCTGTCTCTCCTGTTTCCTCTCAGCTGTTTCTTTCTTATGAGCTTTCTGGCCCAGCCCAGTCCTGCGGTCCAGCAGCCCCTGCTGCTTCTGCCCCAGCACTGCATTCCCTCCTCTACAACCTTCCCAGATGCTGCGCCTCCCCCCACGTCCAGCATCATTTCCTGTATAGACCAGGCTAGCCCCAGGGAGTTGTGGGAATGGACTGCTGCCTCCAGCCCTCTCCCAGGCCGAAGAAGTCTTGCAGAGGCCTGTGGGAGGTGAGGGGCCAAACCCCTGGACAGGGAGAGACTCCTGGCTCCACCAGCAAACACAAGGCCAGCCAGAGATGCTCAGGGTCAGGTGAGGGGGAGCCAATTCTGAAGGGGAATCCAGGAACGGTACCCATCTCAGGTATGGGCAGGGAAAGATCTGCTTTGGTGTGGTTTCCCGAGCCGCTGGAAGGCCTGTGGCCGCCTCCCCAGGTCCCCTTTACACATGCAGGCTGACGCTGAAGGCCTCCTGATTTAGCTCAGTCAGGTTGGTTGAAGGCTTAACCCCTGCCAGACTGACTGCCCCTTTCCCTTGGGAAGGGAGCCATTTTAAATTCTGCCCCTTAGCATGAATGAGAAGAGGCGCCTAGAGCAGGTTTTGAGAGAGGAGAGAAGGTGCCCCTAAGGGGGCAAGGCAGCTCCATGGTGGGAACTTGCACAAACTTGTTGCAAAATTGGCCCCAATTCTTCCCCTCCCCAAATCTACACCCCTGCAATGTGACTGAAGCTCCTCCCAGCACAGGCGGGCTTTGCCTTTCCTGTGATTCTGGGCTAGCCTGGTGATTTGCTGTGTCCATACAACTTGTAGAAGTGACAGGGCGACGGTTCCTAGCCCAGGCCTCAAGAAGTCATGTGCTTTGTTGGAGCTCTTGCAGCTCTGCCTGGCTGCCATGCAACAAGCCCAGGCCAGCCCGGGTCAGCAGCTGAGGTGAGGCCACCCAAGGTGGCCTGGATCAGCAGAATCGCCCAGTTGGCCCATAGACTCCTAAGTAAAAATAGGTTCTGTGTTATGGAGCATTTCTGCGGCAGTAGAAAACTGATATAGAAACCAAGAACAACCTCTGCGTTCCTGCATAAATGTAGGGTAAGAAGTCTCAGCTGGAACTGGAAACTTGGCTTTGAATTCGACATTGGCCACTTATCAGCAGCATGACCTTGAGCTGAGCCTCAGTTTCTTCATCTATACAGTGGGGATACTAATGCCCAACACTCTGGATATCAGTTCATTAGCTGTAATGCTTGGCACACAGTAGGTGCACAGTAAGTATAAATAGCCTCTGCACAGAGAAAGAAAAAAAAACATGTATAAGAAGAATTCCTAATTTGAAATGATTTTCCAAGACTTCCTCAATGGTAAATGAACTACCCAGAGGGCTAATGGCAAATAAAAAGTTAAAGACAATTGTTTTCATTGTGCAGTCTCATAGTCAATTCCCAGTCTAATAGGAAAAGTAAGACTGTGCTGTATTTTTATATATGTGTCAGAGATCCTAATAGGTTTTGGACCACTGGTGTTTCCTAACATCACTAATTTATGTCCAAATACATTCTGCATATGATGAGTATTGTTAGCCCCTAATAAATAATGCAGAAGTGCTCTATTCTCCTTGCATTCAGTAAATACCTTCCCCGAATAGTTCAGTGTGATCTTTCCAGGGCACAGGGTGGGGTAGGGAAGGAAGTCATGGGGTGTGCATTTGTCAGTATATGGGTTTGAAAATGATGCCTAGGGAGAATCATTTCCATCTTCCAGCTGGAGAGCTGAAGCTGCCGTCTTTCAAGGGCTGTGCCAAGGGGGAGAGGGATCTTCTCCAGCAAGGAGGGCACACACATGGGCTGGATGTCAGAAAGATCAACTGGGGCAATCACCTGGGTTGTGCTGGAAAATCAATTACAAAACTTCATATTTGTATCTCCAGCCTTGTTTGAGAAACCTTTGGGGTTTTGAGGTAAGAAGAAGGGAAATAAACTTCCTTTAGTTCCCTGCTGTCGAAGTGTCCCTTTGGTATTGACAGAGTAGCAAGTCCACAGGAGAAGTAACAGTGTCTAGGAAGGCACTCTTCCTCCAGAACTAATTTGCATATTGAAGAGCTTTTAAAATAATAACAAGATCCCTTGCGTTCACATGGGGAAGCAATAATAGAGAGTTACATACTCTGGATAGTACATATTTAATGTTCAGGAAGCCATCAAAACTGTAAATCTTAGCAATGCAGGCAGGCTTCTAGAGCCAGCAAAGGGATAGGTGCTGGCACATTGCTACAGGGACATGGAAGGAAGGGGTCTGACACACAAAACTTGGGCTCAGGCCCTAAGCATTGGTCCCTGAGGGCCAGAGGGTGGCAGGAGTGCTCATTACCCTGCTGGGAGGTGGGAAGGCCAGAAGAAGGCAGAGGGACTACAAGGGACACCATCTTTTCAAATCATTATTTGATTATCTTGTGCTAAAATTTGTTTACACTTTACAGTGAGATGCTTTGCAGTTGTCCATGCTTCTCTGTGATTGCTGACCTTATTACTGAAGGGCACCTTGTCCATCGAGCCAGAACTGTGAACTTCATTCGTTTCTTCCATGTCCCTGACCTGAGTCAGAGGGGACACTTGATGGCTTTGTCTCTGGGTTGGGAGCTGGATTTCCTCATGGACCAGATGCCAATCCATTCAGGCAGTGGAGCCAGTGACATCTAGTCCGACATCCATTTGGGATGCCAAGCACAGATGCAGGGAGGACGCACTGCGCAAATGGTCTTGGAGTCACTCTCGGTTGTTGGGTCCTTTCACTACCTTCTCACTGGGAGTGCAGGCAAAGCCCTGGCAAGAATAAACTTCTAGACCACTTGGCAAATGATTCTGGCCTGCCAAGGCACTCCATGTGGGACAATCTGTGTGCCAGGGAGAGAGCTGCTGTCTAACTTACTGGAGCAAATATGACGGGGGATGCAGGAGCAGGAGGGAGAGAGGAGAGGAGGGAGGAGAGACGGGAGAGCATGGGGCCATGCACTCTTGAGTGCGCGCACACGCACACACACACCTCATTCTGGAGATGGTGGAAGGGGGTCATTTCCAAAGGGCAGAAATGCTGGTAGTCCCGGGGGGCTCAGCTCTGACCTCGAATGCCTGAGCCTCCTCGTACTAGGCTTCATTTTGGACATGGGGCAAATTTCTGTCCATTGGGGTATCTGTGCAGTACCCTCTTCCTCTCATTTGGGAGACGTGGGGTGATAAATGATAAATCTCTGCTCTTCCTCTACACCCCCACCTATACCTTCATTTGGGTGTTGGAAGGGTAATAAGCAGGTTGGTCATGACAAGTGTTACATCAACTCCCCAATGCCCATTTGTTGTCACATGAAAGGCAGGTAGCCAGCCACCACTCTCGGTTCTCTGCCTCAAAGATATTCTCTGAAGAAAACAAGGTTTATTTCCTCTCCCTATTTTTACTTTCAATACAAAGTCAGTGAAGGGGACTTAGGAAATGGGGGTCCTTGGATGCATGACAACTTGCTTATGTGGAGGCAGGGCCTGAAAGAGGCACAAGATGGCCCCAGAGGGCTAAATTCCCAGAAAAGGGCGCCAGACCTCTGCATCTCCTGCTGCACACTCCAGCTGTCCCTGCCCAGCACATCCTTCCTGACGCTGGAGCTTGCACACCCAGTGTGATGTGCCTTCTACCTCTGCTTCCCTTCCAGCAGAAACTCTAAGAGCAAAACGGGAGCCTCAAGGAATGGGTTTCTACCAGCAGATGTTCCAGGTCAGCTGGTAAAACTATGGAGTCCTAGAAGAGCAGGACTTCAGAGACCATGGTCCAATGGGCTTTGGACATCGGGAGTCTGAGGCTCTTCCAGGTGCTATGATTTTCCAGAGACAGTCCCCTGAAGGGCCCAGTGGGGTGTTTATTTCCACTTGGCTATTAGAATAAATCTTTTGGGGCACTCGGCCTATGAAATCACAATTCCTGATAATCTATTCTGCCTATGAAGAAGCATGGCAAAGACAGGGCTGCTGCATGGCTGCATTCCTGAAAGCTATCCAAAGGTTGTAAGTTGCTGAAACAAATACTTAATTCTGGACAGAAACGTCTGGTTTTAAATGGCCAAGAAAGCCTGGTACAGCCTCCCCTAACTTTGCACCAAAATCATCTCAAAGACCTAGAATTAAAGATAAAACTCACCAAACTGAAAACTAGGACTGCAGTCGATCTGCATGATGGCCTTTCTGTGAAATTTTCACCTAAACACAAGGCCAATGGAATTGGGTTGAAAAATAACACCTGGATTGAAAAAAATAACACTTGAGTCCTCCAGCTGTTTAGAAGTTCAAATGCAGTAGCCATCACTCAATTTGATAGCTGATGCCTTTTGAAACAGCCAGAGTGCTGTATACTCCCTGCTATCTACTAATTGAAAAATGCAACTCTCAGAAAACAACTGGGCAAAAAAAATGACGTGGGGTGGAAGAGGGCTACCAGCAGTGGTAGACCACACCTGGGAGGTATAGATTCCAAGGAGTACTCCAGGTGAGCATGAGGACAAGAGGAGGCTTTGGGATTATTGGGGTTTGATGCACATATTCCATTTGACCAGCTTGTCAGCAACCTGGGAACGGATGTATGAGATGAATCCATGTCAGTTCAGCAGGGCCAAATTACATGAAAGCTGGGTTATGTATATCGATTGGCAATTTGGCACAGGTCTGAGAGGTGAGTACACTAACATCAAAGGAGGTTGTAAGGAAAACACACACCCTTTCTATTGACCACATCAGGCCTACTGGATCTTGCTCATTTGACAATGGGTCAAGAGGACAAAAGGAAACAGATGAAAACTATTAGAAAACAGAAAAAGAGACCATCATCTGAAACAAGAAGAAATTCACCTAAAAATATCTTACAGAAACTTAGAGAACATTGTAAAGAATCATTTGGTATCTCAATATGAAGCAAAAAGGGATGGCTTCCATGAAACAGGAAAAGAAAATGATTAAGAAGAAAACAGAACTCTATAAATAACAATATGTAGTAAAAAAATTAAGAAATGAGAAAGATGAAAAAACTTGCAGGAAAAGGAGAAATACATAGCACTGGAGGAAATTAAGAGTAAAACTGATACCACAGTTGTAATACTAGAATTTATGCAGTTCAGGTGGTTTTTCCTGTAGGGAGGCACTCTCAGTTACATAATTACTTAAAAAGTATATACTCTTTATGAAAAGAAAAGTAACGGAAGACACTCTACCTTACTTGGATTATAATCAGAATTAAAAGCTCAAGAATGTGATATTGTCCTAAAAAAAGGATGGGCCCACTGCTGTATGTGGCTATGAATACCCCTGAACTCATTCTGAACATCCAAAGGAGAATCATTACATTAAAAAACAGCACCTCTTTGGAAAAGCTACACCAATGAATCTTCAGGAAGGTAGAAGGGTTGATACCTACTTTTGCAACAAGATCTTGATATTCAAAAACAAATAATTCCATTATTAATGTTTTTCATCATTATGTGAACAACATTGTTTGAAAAAAAATTTCCCTGGAAAAGTATCTCCCTCTTGCAGAGTTTAATACCAGATTCATAGGTTCAGTGAAATATGGTTTTATATATCAAACAGATAAAAAAATAAAACAACTATACTTACAAAAAAAAACTAGAAATATTTCAAAGTGTTAAGTTTCACGTGAGGCCTGAAAGCAGAAAAACTATTCAATTATATGCTGGAAAAGTGGCCAATGCAATAGAATAAGAAAAAACAAATAGGTGAAAATTTAGAATGGAATGAAACTAATTGATAAAATGACAAAAGCTGACATAGGCAGAGTGCTCATTATCTGATAGGCCCTGTTCTACGTGCATTAACTCATTTAATTTTTACAGTCAACCTATGTGGTGGTTTATAATGAATGATTCTGAGTCACAGAGGATTAAGCAAATTGCTTAAGGTTACATAGTAAGTAACAGAGCTGGGATTCAAACCCAGGTAGTCTGACTCCAGACTCCCTGTAACTAACTACTATCCTATACTGCTTCTCTAGGCAGAAACAGAACCATCATAATTATAAGCTAATATGATTTTTAACTGGAAAACCCAAGAGCTTCAGAACTCATAAGAAAGTTCAGTAAGGCGGTCAGTTATAAGATGAATTTATAAAAACCAATATTGATTGTATATGCATAGAAAACCCAAGATAATACACAAACTGTTAGAATTATGAGAACTTATCAAGGCCCCTAGACAATATCAGTAGACAAAAATCAATTGTATTTCTATAACAGAAATGAAGAAGATACCATCTATTACAGGATCAAAATATCAAGTACATAGAAAGAAATCTAACAACAGATATGTATGACTTTGACAGAGAAAACTATAAAGTTTGTCAGAGAAATTAATACCTAAATAGCTGGATTAGAAGACTCAATAACATAAAGAATTGAACTCTTTCCACATTGATCTGAGATCCAATCAAATCTCTAATCAAAATCCAAGATTTCTCTCCTTCCCTCCATTTTTCTTTCTTTTCTGCTTTTGATTTGACAAGCTGATTCTAAAATCTATAAGAGGATGCAAAAAAATAAAAAAATAAAAAGATAGTCCAGCTATTCTTGAAGTATGGAAGGACTTGCTACATAACTATCAAGACCTTTAATAAGACTATTATGGTGTAGTACTGGGACAAGGATATACAACTAGACCAGTTAAGCAGAAGAGAAAGCCTACAAACAGACCCTTGCACATAAGGACATTTGATTTAATGATAAAATTAGCACTGCAGAATATGAGGAAAGTATGTTCTTTCCAAGACTGGAGCTAGGGAAAATGGGTAGGCAATGGGGTGGGGCTTAATTCTTGACCCCTGCTGCATGTGGTACACAAAAAATAAGTTCTGCCATGGATCACAGACTTTAGTGTAAATGGCAAAACTATCAAGCTTTTAGAAAATAATATTGGGTAATATCTTCATAATCATGGGAAAGATTTCTTAAGACTCAAAAAGTTCTAATCCAAAGGAAAAAGATTTATATATCAGAACACATTAAAATTAAGAACTTCTGTATACCAAAAGACACAAATAAGAGTAAAAGGGGGAAAAAAAGAGAAAGTAAGCAACACATATGATTGACACAGGTTGTGAATCCAGAATACATAAAATCTCTTGGAAATCAATAAGAAAAAGTCAGACATCCCAATTTGAAAACAGGCAAAGACCTGAACAGACACTTCAGAGAAGAAATCCAAATTTCCAATAATTATATAAAAAGACACTCAAAATTATTAGCAATCCAGGAATTACAAATTAAAAACAAACACATTACACATCCACAAAAAATGGCTTAAATGTAAAAGTCTGTCAATACCAAGTAACAAGGATATAGGAATTCTTCTAGGCAGCTAGTTAAGAGTATAAATTAATTTTTCATTATCAAGCCATGAAAAGACATGGAGGAACCTTAAATTCATATTAATAAGTGGAAGAAGCCAATCTGAAAAGGCTACATACTGTATGATTCCAACTATATGTCATTCTGGGAAAGGCAAAATTATGGACACAGTAAAAAGATCAGTGGTTGCCCAGGAGCTGAGGGGGAGATGATAAGTAGGCAGACCGTAGAGGATTTTTTTACAGGGCAGTGAAATTATTTTGTATGACACTATAATGGATACATGTCATTATACATTTGTCCAAACCCAGAGCATGCACACACCAAGAGTGAACTGTAATGTATACTGTGGACTTTGGGTGATTATTATGTATCAATGTGGGTTTATCCTTTGTAAAAAAAAATGCCCCATGCTGGTAAGTGATGTTGATAATGGGGAAGCTGTGCATGGGCAGGAGGTATATGGAGACTCTTTGTACTGTCCTCTTAATTATGCTGTAAACTTAAAACCGCTCTAGAAAAATAAGTCTTAAAAAAAATAAAGAGCCAAATATTTAAAAACGGCCCAATAAAGAAAACACATAAAGTAAAGCAATAACAACAAATAAATTTGACCAAATGAAAACTAAAAGAAACCTTGTTAAATTGCAAAAAAACCTAAAAGAAATCATCTTAAACTGCAACAAAAAACATGGGTGGATTATTAACAGCCAGAATATACAAAGAAGTAACCCCCCAAAAAAAGACCAAAAAGAAAAACAAGTACACAAAAAAAATTGGCAAAAGATATGGACAGAACATTCTCAGAAAATGAAATACATATGACCTGTAGGTCTGTGAATATTCAGGCTCACTAGAAATCATGAAAATATAAATTAAAACAACCATAAAATGCCATTTTTTGCCTATAGACTATGCAGACACATGTGAAGATGGATAATATATTGACTGTTGGCAAGTGTGGGGGAAATAGATGCTTTTCCAGACTGCTGAGGAGGATCCAATTTGCAGGACAGTTTGGTAGTATCCATCAAAATCCAAACGTGCTTCTCTAGGAGCCAGCAGTCCACTTTCCAGGAAGCACCACACATGAACACAGGGAGGCATGTACAGGGGTTTCACTCACCATTGCCCAGCAAATAAGGCAAATAATAAAACAATCTAACGGCCATAATTGTACATGAATGGCTAAAGAAATGAAAATACCAGTGCCAAGGGGATACAGTGTAGCAGATTTGGGTTGGGGAAACCTCAGTTGTATATAGAAACTGGGTAGACATACCCCTGAATGAAAGAAGCAAGCTTCAGAAAGACGCATGCTGTGTGATATGACTTGTGTTAAAGCAAAACAATGCACAAACCTATGAGAGAAACATAATTTCTGTATGTATAAAGGTAAATAAATGATTCGCAGACATCACTGTAGCTGTAAGAGTGTTACCACTGGGAAGTCATGGAGACTGGGATTATAGGAGTGAGCAAAGGGGACTTCATCCTGATTAACAATTTGATTTTTTACAATAGGAATGTTTTAATCCATTATTTAAGTAACTAAAAAATTTTAATGAAAGCAAAATGTTCATGTGGTTGTCTTTGAGTAGCGGAATGTTTTTGTTTTCTATTTTTCCTATTTCAGTTTTTAAAAGCAAGCATTACAGTATAAATTACAATCTTTTAAAAAAATTGTGGTAAAATACCCATAATATTTACCATCTTAACCATTTCTAAGTGTACAGTTCAGTAGTGTCAAATATATTTACACTGTTGTGCAATCTCTAGAATTTTTTCATCTTGTAAAACTGGAAACTATATCCATAAAACAACAACTCCCCACCCTGCTCCCCCCAGCCCCTGGTGACCACAATTCTACTTTTCTGTCTTTATGAATTTGACTACTCTAGATACCTCGTATCAGTGAAATCACACAGTATTTGTCCTTTTATGACTGGCTTATTTCACTTAGCTTAATGTCTTTATGGTTCATCCATGTTGTAGCAGGTGGCAGAATTACCCTCCTTTTTAAGTATAAATGATATTTCATGTAGTACATACATTGTATTCATTCGTCCACTGATGGACACTTGGGTTGCTCCCATGTTTTGGCTATTGTGAATAATGCTGCTATGAGCATGGATATACAGATATCTCTTTGAGACCTTGTTTTCAGTTATTTGGGGTATATGCCCAGAAGTGGTATTGCTGGATCATATGGAAATTCTATGTTTAATTTTTTTTTTACAAACTGCCATATTCTTTTCATAGCAGCTGCACCATTTTACATTCCCATCAAGAGTGCTCACTGTTTCCAATTTCTCCACATCCGACACTTATTATTTTCTGATAACTGCCATGCCAATGGGCATGAGGTCAAATAAACTTTTAATGAAATTAACTGGTGTTAATGCTAGCTCTGAGAGGGAACCAGGCTTCCAGAGTATAGCCAGTACCTCGCTGCACATCCGCTAAAACAGGAGAATTTGCTTGCTGTCTCGTTTTCTGGGTACAAGTTCTCAGAGTGAATTTCTCTTGGCACTATCCTGTCCTTATCTCAGGTTCCAGAAGAGGTTAAAGTGATGTTCACTTCCCACCAAGAAGCTGCACCCACACTTCTTTCTTTTTAAAATGCTTGTCCCCTCCACTGCCTTGGAGCCCCTTCAGAGGACAGTCCTCACTGCAGGCTTCCCTCTCTCCCTGCATCCCAAGGACAGGGACAGGGTGCAGCTGTAACCAGACCCCATCAGAAGCACCCAAGATGAGCATGCGGATCAGAACTAATGGCATTAGACCATCACTCAAGGAATAGAGCTGCAATTACCCCACGGATGCTTTCTCCAAGATGACCACATGCAGAACATCAAGAAGGAAGATGGTAATGAATCATCAAATGAATTAACTGGAAGCTGCTCTAATTAGTGTTATAATTTTTCATGAAAACACTAATGAATATGAAATAATGTGGCCACAAAACCACTAGGACAATTAATGTTCAGCAGTAATTTGGGGTTAGGAAAGGATCCTAGAGGCTGTTTAAACAGACTTGTGTGTTGAGAATTCAGAGGCCCATGGCTTCAAAATCTTACATTAGCAAATTAGCCACTGCTTCAGAAAAATCAACAGTGGGATGTCCGTGGGATTTTTCTTTCTTCCTTTCCTTTCCTTTTAAGGCTTCTGGCTTTAGGAATAAAGATGATGGTATCAACCAAAACAGGAGCCCTTCATGGAGATACATGAGAACCCAAGTGAATGAATGCACAATGAATGGATTTGTGGAATGTGACGAAGAGGCAGGGTCCAGACAAACTGAAACCAGAAAAGATGCTAAGAGGAAGCCATTCTCCTCAGCACTTTTAGCCTGACAACCACCTGCATGTCACAGAAAATAACTTTCTGATATGACTCCCAAACCTGTGAATATGATGGAGATATCAAGTCAAGTTGAGCCTTGTTGGCTGAGCTGCACTTTTTACATGTAAAATTGTAAAATTTTATCAGTGTAGGGTTTGTGCTCAACATGTACCACATTTGCAAAACAGACTTTATCCCCACATTAAGTCAGTAAGGATTCAGTCAGTACATACTGCGTGCACAGCAGACTTCCATATTCTAAGTATGGGCTCAACAAAATGCCAGTAATCGTTAAGAGTCTTAAAAGGATAGGGTAGTGGGAGTAGATAGTACTACATGTTTGACCAGTTTACATGGAGCATATCCAGGGACCAATGGAGAGTGTAGCAGCTTCTCTCATCATGAGTAAAAATGACCCGTAAATTATGCTGAAGAGTAGATACATCCATGTGAAATTGGGTGTCATCTATAGCGTGGAGGAAATGCGAGGCACATGTGCCAGGTGCAGTGCTAAGCACTCTTCAGTACTTCATTTAATCTGCACACCAGCTGGGTGGTGCTGGAATTCAACATTAAACTCATTCTACAGAGAAGACTGCTGAGGCTCTCTGAAGTTACTCACTTGCTCAAGGTCACAATGCTAACCGGTAGGTGGTGTAATTGAACATAAACAGGATCTAACCCCAAAGCTCGTGCTCTCAATGACAATGCCAAGCAATACTCTTTTTTTCAGCCGAGCAAGGTACAGGCTTTTATTTAGAGATAAAGTGAAAGGACAGAGCTCCCGGCTCTCGCCAGGAGAGGACAAGAGAGTCTGGAGTGGTGCGTTGTCTAGGGGGTTTTACAAGCAGATGAGAATTTTTCGACAACATGAAAAAAGCTTAGGGGAGTGGGCTTATTAAGCAGTCTTAGGATATTTACAAGGAACTTGATACAAGTAACTTCCTGCTCTGTTGATTTTTCCCAGAGATACCAGCATCTTGGTCTGGGAGCCATTTGAAACAAGGCCACCTGCTCAGCTTGACCCCAAGGTGGGCTGAGGCATTGTTTGCTAAAGAGTAAGTTAAGTGCAATCTTATCTTTAAGGTGGAATCCTTCTTGCCTTTTACTGTGTTATGGCTGGGCTTGCATGCTAAATTAGTTTGCCTAGTTTGCAAAAATCATCTCATTAGATCTGAAAGAGGAAAGATAGCACGTAGGCCTGGGTCTTTTAGCATGTTAAAGTGAATCTTACACATGATTATAAATAATTAGCATAAAATAAACATGTGCTACTCTTCTTTATCTGGGGTACACCAACTGATGTCACTGAAGAATGACTCTAGAGCTGAAGATTTAACACAGAGTTTTAGTAGGGGGGGTTTCTTGCATGTAGTTACATTGCTCTGACTGCAAATATCCTGCCTTGCTTTTTCTGGAGGCCCTCACCCTGCTCGGACTACACCCACGGTCCCTGTCTCATTCCCTCCTCTACAGACAGAGACCCTAGCTGCTGCTAGGGAAAGGGGGCAATGACTGCTCTGGCTGCTTCATCCAAGCAATACTCTTAACATATAAAATATATGGGAAAATTGGTGACTCAGGTCAAATCTCCTGCTTATATACAGAAAAGCTACAAAAGGTGATATTAATAATAATAATACCAATGGCTAAATTAGCAAGCAGTCACTATATACTAGTTGTTCTAAGCATCTATATGCATAAGCTCATTTAAGGCTCACAATAATCCTATGATGTCCCTATACTTTGAGGCACAAAGATTGCTAGGGGGTGAATGTTTGCGACCCCAAAATTTATATGTTGAAATCCCACAAAGGTGATGATGGTATTAATAGGTGGGGCCTTTGGGAGGTGCTTATGTCATCAAAGTGGAGTTCTTACTAATGTCATTAGTGCTGTCAAAAAGGTTCCTGAGAGCTCCCTTACCCTTTCTGCCATGTGAAGACACAAGGAGATGCCTACAACCCAGAAGAGGGTCCTTACCTGCTATGTTGGGTGGGACCCTGATCTCAGACATCCAGCCTCTGAAACTGAGCAAAACATTTCTGTTTATAAGCTACCTACTCTGTAATATTTTGTGATAACAACCTAAACAGACCAAGAGAAAAAACCTTGAAGACCTTAAAGATTCTAATGAATTCTGAAATGTTTAAAGGCTAACTAGCAATGCAACAAAGAGCAGTTTGTTGGGCCTATTCTTAAAAACATTAGAGCATGCTAATGGAATGCCAATGCTCCAATCAGCTCTGTGCCTAGAGTTTCCCTTGCCCTAGAACTGAACGGAATGGCTGTCTCAAGGAAGCTTGGATAAAAAATGGGGAGGGTCTGTTTTTCTTGTCTTCAGCAACAGGGTGGGTGGAGCAGAGAGAGAAAGCCTTTGTCCTGTGTCTTGCTTCCAAAGATTCAAAACATTGGGAATCACACCTTTTCCACTGGGGATAAATCCCTCAGACAACTCACCCTATTTGAGATCAAACCCCACCTGGAATTCTACCCCCTGGGCTATACAAATGAGACTTTTGCATGTCCAGATGGAAACAAGCTGCCTTGAGCTGTACTGAGTCTGTAAAAAGGGGTCCCAGGGCTCCAGTTACTCTATGAAAGAAGTTATGAATTTTGTTCATAATGTTCAGCATCTGAATAAATCAGCTGCTAAAGCAGAGGCACAAGAAGGAGGACTTCCTGGCATTAGATTACAAGTTCAGTAAACTTCAGTGAAGAGACAGCTTGTTATGAATAACAGGAGACTACATCTGTCTCTTAAGAGTGTCATTTCTTCACATCTATAGGCAATATAAGCACTGTGAATTGATTCATAGGATGGCATTTAATATGTATGCAACAAATCCTGCTAAACAAAGTTATCTGCCCAATGGAACTAAAAAGTATTTCTCAAATTTAATTTTAAACAGACCTCAATGTGAAGGAAATTTAATTAGGTAAGTAATACAGAACACAATGAAATGTCCATCAAAATAGCATCCAAAGGTTTAAAATGTTTTCCTTTTCAGACAGTTTACTTAAAGCAGTGCAGATATCTATGTTAGTACAGTATCATGAAAAGTGGGGCTTAGAAATCAATGTGATCACCTCTCTGAACTAAGTATGCACAAATGAGAGCAACTGAGATCCATTATAAATCAGCTCAAGCAGCCCTCTGTGTACCAGACCACTAGGGGACAAGTAGAAAAGGAGGATGCAAATAAATACATTATCTAGGATACACTCACTAATGGAAGGTATCTCCTAACACACATTTATAATCAAGACAAAATTGTCAAGTATTTTTAACACAGCTTATGATCTTTTTAAATGCCCCCGATGTAGAACCTAATGTTAAAAAGCAAACAAAAAAAAAAACCCTTAAACATTGCTAGTCACAAATGAGTAAATCTTTTGATCTTTCTGATAACATCTCTAAATTGCTTCTGTATTCATTGGCACATCCTCAGCAAAGTGTTTGCATTGTTTAGATTTTGTTGGCATGGAATAATTGAGATATGAATTGGATGGCTTAAATTCTGTAGGCAAGAGAACTGAAGCCGTGTTAAAAATACTTGACAATTTTGTTCCTCAGAGGTCTGGTGATTATTCAGTGGAAAAAGTAGAAAAGTTTAAAATGAAGCCTTATTTTAAAATACATGTAGAGCTACACATGGTCATCTTGTGGGCCTGGAGACCTCCTGTTAAGACACTAGAGCTGTATGACCCTGGGGATCATTTTGCATTTCACATTTACAGAGTGCTAACTATGTGTTAGGCACTGTGTTTGCACTGAAGGGAAGATGAAGGAGAGGAAGGCTCAGGGTCCCTGCTTGCTATGATCTTGCTGCGACCTAGAAGAGTAAATCAGGCATGTCCCCAGTTGTCATACTACAAAGAATATGTTTCCTATCAAATTGGGCATAAATTTGTTAGTTGTGTGAAATATAAAATAATAAAGTATTTTAAAATACTTCCACATTTATTTTCTATTTGTTGCCATATTTGTTGTCCTATCCTATCTCTACCATAGGGATGGTTTCCTACCAGAATAATAGAGAACTGAAATACGTGGCATGAGATGGACTGAAAAAAAAGTTTCAATTTACCTTTCCTGTCAATTCACCTTTCCTATACCCATGTTCCTTGCCATGTAACCTTGTAGTGCCCTTTCCTCTGTCTCTGGGCTCAGCCATGTGACTTGCTTTCACTAGTGGAATGTTACAGAGTATGTTATTGTTTTGCTTTCCCCTTTGCCACTGCATGAGGACATGCCATGGCTACCACAGTGGTCCTAGGAGAAGATGGGAAATATGTGGTGCAAAACCACCCACAGATATGTGATTGAACCACCCAAACCATAGATGCACGGACAAGCTCAGCTGGGATCAACCTAGATCAGCTGAATCCTGCAGATACATGAGAAAAAAAATGCTTATTGTTGAATGCCATGAATTTTGGGGTGGTTTGTTACTCAGTATTATTATGGTAATAGGTAGCTGATACATAGCACATAATAGGTTTAATATAATCTGTACTTTATTTCCTTTCTCTCCTCTGCAATATTCAAAGCCATCTTGTCACTTTACCTCTAGGCAAGAGATTCTGTGGGGGAAGTCTTGGAGAGTTCAGCAGCCTGTTATTTGACGATTACTTTTATAGATCATCTCTAACACTTACATCTGCTCTCCAAAGTGGACATATTATCCTGCTTTATAAAGGAAGAAACTGAGACTACAGAGGTTAAGTTAGAGCTAGTAAATGGCAGAGTTAAAATTAATACCCAAGACTGTGTGACTTCAAAGCCAAAGACCATTCACTCATCTGTGTTACTCTGCCACTTCCTCTGTCAGATCAGCTCTAAGAGAGAAGAAAACAGAATATTTGGTGCCTCCAACCCCTTCCCAAAGAAGGATCTGGGTAGTATAGACACTGTTCCCAGTGACCCGCTATAGACTTCCTCCCTTCTTATTTTGGGGCTCCTCCCCCACTCAGATTGGACTGCTCCTATCCCGGGGTCTTCTGGAGCTCTGAGAGGGCAGAACACTTGGACTCCTGAGTTGGTGTGGCTTACAGTGGAAAAGCCCACCTCACTCTTCTGTGGATTTTCCTCCCTTTCCCCACCAATCTGATCACATCTGCTCTTCACTCTGCTCTTTTAATTCACTTTCCAGAAACTGCCTATGGAAACCCGAGTCCCAGGCTCTAGGTGAAAAACTGGTCAGGCATGGGTGAGCTCAGCAATTCTGACTCCTCTGGGTTCCACCTGATTCCTTTGGAAGAATTGCAGAGGAAGAGGCTGAGGCATCAGGCTGAAGAGAAAAAAGGAGAGTGTATGGTCTTTGGTGCCCCAGCCAGAGAAAAGGATGGCCTCTGACTGGGGGTCTAAGCTCCTCAGAGAGGCCTCAGAGCTGCCTTCTGCTCTGCCCAAGTCTGCCTGTCTCTGCTTCCTTGTCAATGGACACTTGGTTTGGCATGCAAGACACGCAAATGACAGTAGCTAAAGTCAATTGCTTACCGAGCATTCCTAATTATCATGTGGCATAGCAATGCACTCAATTAAGGGTATCAGAAAAAGAAAGTCTGGAATGTTTTAATTTGAACACTAAATTTTGTTCATATATGCTTGGTCTTCATAGTTTGTTACTCATGTAATATGAATGTTAAGACATAACTGTAAAAAAGATAAAGTACCTCAAGGCAATATATAATTCCCACATAAGACATAACAAATTATCTTAGTTTGAGTTTCTCACTAAGGTTGAGATAATAATAAAATCTCTTTTCCTCAATCCCATATGGGCATTGTAAAAGTAAATGAGGATTTATCCACTCAAATCTTAAAAATCCAGTAAAATCAAAGGTGGAAAAAGCTATTTTTTCCCCATTCTTAACTACTTAGTTTAGTGCTGTGTAGGTATAGCTGTGTATGACCCTGAAAATTTTTGAACAAATGGGTTTTAAAGAGCTCACATAACTCCATTTATGTACTGGTTTGCCAAAAGATAAGGAAGTGAGAAAGGAAAGGATAAAATGACAAATATAAAAATGTTGACGTCTGGTTTTTTTCTTTATAGGTAAATGTAAGGCAATAAGAGAATTTGCAGTATGTCAAGAAATGGCCACTTAAATGCAAATTTAGTCTACTGATAATTAAAATGATTTAAAAGAGGAAAGCTGTCCCTCCGGTTTGCTGATGTGTTTGCAGGTTCAAATGTTCTAAAATGGGCAATATTTTCAGCTTTCTGTGGAGGCAGAACAACCTTTGTTATTAACAAAGCCACCATGGGCACTATTTTCTTCACATTAAGCTTATATCTCATTTCAGATTAGCATAGGCATCTATTTTTGGTTATGTAAGTAAGTATTTTTACCAGTGAACAAAACATTTATAGAAAAGAATATTATCTTTTAAAGAGTAGAGGCTAGAAAAGAATGCCAGGTATAAGTACATACAATATGTTCACCACAGAGTGACTGCTATTTAGGGGATTCCATAATTGATAAGCAGGAGTCCATCAAATGACTCACTTGAATAAAATGCCTACTAATACTGTGGAGCAGCAGCTCTGAGAGCCACAAATATATATCTCCTCTCCAGAGCCTTAGGGAATGGAGACACAGAAGAGACCTAGAGAGTCATGTAAGACCACAGCCAAGAAGCTGCTATGTTGGTTGGAAGGGATGATAATTACAACTGGAGTTCAGGAAAGGGAGAGAAAAGAAGAGGCTAGAGTTGCTGGGAACATTCAGAGAAGGACATGGCCATGAAGCAGAGAGAGGACCTGGAGAGAGATAGATGAGATAAGGCCTTCCAGGTAGGAGCCAGAGGAAAAGGCATGGCAAAGAGGACCACGTATGAGCAGAGCAAGAACTACATGGTTGGAGCAGGCAACCTTAGGGGACTACAGTCCACTGGCATCCTGCGATCATTTCATATCCCTCAAATCATTGTTGATAATGTGAATCTTTGGATAAGACTTAACTCCACTTTGAGAGGCTCTTTAAAATGCACACACACCTGTGGCAACTTAGGAAGAAAATGACACTGATGAGAAATTGATACTGTGAAATGTGAAATACTGCTCCAAAATGATGCACTGATGCTGATAATTCTTTTCCAAATGCCATCTGCTAACTTGGGAGAGTAAAATGGGCAGGAATAGTGTCATATAAAAGCTATTTACAAACACATTCACAGTGTTCTATTAGCTGCCTATTGTATGCTATATCCAACCCTTGCTCTCACGGCACTTACAGTCTAATTGGATGGCCACTGTCGGTAGGGGAACCAACAAGTTCAGCAGGTGACACCTATCTGTGTTCTATGTGCACTGGAAGGGGTAGTCCAAGCGCATCCCAATTTAGGAGACCAGAGAAGACTTCCTAGAGGCAAGGCTGTCTAAGCCTAAGATCTGAAATTGAGTTCAAGTTAGTTGAGAGAGAAAAGGTATTCTGGCCAAAGGAATGGCTTAATGTGTTTGAGTTGCTGGCAGAAACATAGCAAGTCCTGAGCACAGAGTAAATGGGAAGAGTGATGTCAGAGGAGGCTGGAGGTAAGCAGAGGTCAGTCCATAGAGGGGCTGGGATGCCCTGGGGTCTGGACCTTCTTCCAACAGTCACAGGTTACTAACAAAGAGTTTTAAATGAGGGTATGATGTGGCTAGATTTGGGCTCTGGAAAAATCACTCTTAAGTTTGGAAAATGGATGAGAGAAGAATGGAGATAGGGAGACCAGTCAGAAGGCTGTTGAAGTAGGTGATGCTCTGAGTAGGGCTACAGCAGGGGAGATGGAGAGACATAGACAGATACAATCCACATGGATAGTATGGTTGACTCAAGGGAAAGAGGAAAAGGAAAAAGTCTGAACTGATTTCCCAGTTTCTGGCTCAAAATTCTGTATACAAAGTGATATTACTGAAAGAGAGAAGGAATAAAAGACTCACATTTAGTGGTGGTGGTGGTAAGAGGCTGGGGGTGGGACAAGAAAATAAGTTCACTGTGAGACAGACTGAGTTTGAGGGAATTCAGGCCCTCAATGTCCAGATGCAGAAGGAAATAGGGACCAGGAGCTGAGCAGAGATATCAGGGTTGGAGAGAGACCCGAAAGTCCTCAGAGATATGGTAACCAAATGGATAAGATATTCCATTGTGAGTATGTTGATCAAAAAAATAAAATAGCCTAGGCCGGAATGTTGGGCTACATGAACAAAGAAAGTGGAGCCCAGAAAGGAGACTAACAAGGAGTGGCCAGAGCTAAAAAGAAAAATAAGGGTATTGTATTTCAAAAGCCAAGAAAAGAAAGGGTTTGGAGGAGAGAGTGGTCAGCAGTTTGTCAAATGCTGCTGAGAGGCCAAGTTAAAACTGAAAAGCGTTCATTGGATTTGGCTGCAAAGACCTCACTAGTGACATTAGTGAGAACAGGTTTAGTAAATGGGAGTGCTGGAACCAGACTGCAAAGGGCTGGGCCTGAATAGGGAGAGAAGAAATGCAGTGAGTTACAGCAACTCTAAAAGCAAAGGGAGAGAAGAGAGAAAGCTAGGACAGGTGTTAAGGGAGCCTTAGGAAAGACTGCAGTACAAAAATGTTGATGGGAAGAAACTAATGGAGAGAAAGAAGCTATAAGCACAGGAAAGGTTGAGGTCCTCAGAAGGCAGGAGAGGCAAGGGTCCAGAATCAGTTGAGGAATTGCCTTCAACAGGAAGACAGCCTCTTTCTCTTCAAAAGAAAGGAAGGAAGGATAAGAGGGGTTAGACATTGAGAATAAAGAATTCACTCTTGTGCCTTGAATATGAATTGAAATGAACTCTAATATAAATATGAGGCAACTGAATCTAAGAAAATTTTTTTGATCATTTAGATTTGAGAATCTGTCACACTTTCAGAACAGCAAAAAATTCTTTTACTCCACACATTTTAAGTATTTGGAATCAAAGAAGACTAAGAGAAGTCCTGTTTACACTGCAGTCTTGTCAAAATATCTTTTAGAAACCAAATTAAGTTCACTAGAAAAGAAGTGTGTTTAGTACAAGCCCTCATAGAATGTACTGCCTTATTTTAGTAAGATGTAGTGATGCATATAAAGTGGATTAAAAAAAAATCTTTGCTTGCATCAAATCCACATTTCACTGGAAAAGGTTTTGAGTGTAACCCAAAAACTAAGAAGTGCATGTCTTCAAATTCAAAGATGGTAGGGTTGAAGAAACTGCTTTAGTCATTGTTTGTCAGATAGACTTAAAACCAGTTCTTAGGTTTGATTCAGATATGATTCTGCTCATTTTTAGAACAAAATTGTAGGTATTTAGACACAGAAAATATATTTTTTTCACCATTGAGAGTGAATGCTGTAGCACATTTATTTTGTTTTGGGCTGGATTTTCCTTTCATCCAAAAGCCACTTGGAATTTAAAGATGAATTGTCACAGAAGAGAAAAATCTCATTTATCATGTTCTTTTCTTTCTTTTAAAGGGGACACACTGGTCTGTTCATATGTTCCACCACTCTGAGAACCATGTTAATGATAAATTAGGATGGACTAAAGTTCCTTGAAATAAAGCAAAAAGTTTACATTTTGATTAGCTTTGAGAAGACAAGGCCATTTTCCTAGAAACCCAAAGAGATGTGAGTTGTACCCAATCACAGACCAAAATGACCTACTTGCCTCTTTTCTATGGAATGAAAATACAAATAAAGCCAAGCAACTGATTGAAAAATGCCAGTCAGAAGTCAGCACCTCATGCCAGCTCTCACCCTCGCTAGGGCCATGTGGCTCCACTGTGTGGCCTAAGTGACTCAACCCCGGTGGAAAGAAGGAGTGGAGACGGTTTTGTTGGAGAACTTTATCAACTATGGATGACTCAAGAAATCAAAACCCAGTTTCTACATTTATTGCCGCTAGTGATGTCTCATAGTGGGTTCTCGCTGCAACACTACTGCTGATATAAAGTGAGAATATTGTTTGATATAACAGACCAGGAGCGTATATGGGAGGGGATGGGGGAGTGCCGGGTGGGGAAGCAGCCATTTGTGTATACCCCTGTGCAGGGTAACTACACTAAACCGTGAAAGGAAATTCAAATCTGAAATACTGTGTTGAGAGCAGCAATCAGTGTCTGCAAAAGGCAGTAACATGGAGAAAAAGTTAATCCCTCTGCCTCCTCTTGGCAAGGGAAGGGTCGTTTAGCACCTTTTGTCCTCTCAGACCTCCGCCTCTCCCTTTATTATCGCCGACCTCACACAGAGTACCAAAGTCAAGGGGTTCGGGAGGAAAACCTGAGGCCCTGTTCTGTCCGGGGCGTCAAGATCTAGAGAGCTGCAGCTACTGATCGGAGTGTTGCCCGGATTTAACCCGGGTAGAGGGGCCCATCTCCCTTCCCTGGGCTGAGATGGAAACTTGCTCTGATTGCAAGTGCGGGAAAGCCGCTCTCTGGCGCCCCGTGGCGCTGTTCGTGGTGCTGAAGCCCGAGGCAGGGCGCGGAGGCAGCCCACCTACAGGCGCTCCGCTGCCAGGGTCTCCGCGCCGTAATCGATGTGCGGCCAGTCTGGAAACAGCTGCCGCCCACAGAAAAACAGCCTGCTCCACAGTTTGGCCCCAAGTCTAACTCACTGGCCCACTTTGCTATTGCAAAAAGGCTGGTTCACTACTTCTCTACCCAGGGGATTTCATAGAGCCCACCTCTGGCTCGCTGATTTGGCGTACCTGTTTCCTGATATCCGCCCTGCCAATACTAATTCTCTCCCACCTCCTCTCCTTTGTACTGTATTTCGCCTTTGCGGAGCACCTTACCGTTGGTACAGTCGTCACTTGCACCATCAATTGAACCATTTATTTTACACGTAAAACTTTCTCTTTTCTCCCAGATATATATATATATTTTTTGCTTTCTATGCCTTCCCCCACCCCACCCCACTCCCGCCACCCCTTACCTGCAGGCAGTTTCAACTAAGCCGTAGACTATTACCTCAATATGCAGGGTGGGCGGATCACCTCACCCACCACAGCAGAACCGCTGACTTCTCTTTGGCAATGAATTAGAAGAGGCAGAGGTTAAAGTACCAAAGGACCAGGAAAAAGCCCCTTAAGAAATTTCTAGGAAAATATGGGTAGTGGTCCAGAGGCTGGGGAATGGGGACACAGACACTAGAGAGAAAGTTAAGGAAGGGGCTTGGGCCTTGTGGGAGGTTCCAGGGGTATGCAGTTAGGAGACTCCCAGCAGGTGGCACTCTAGCTCAAGGTGCTCTCCCCCGGAAGCCTTGACTGTGCTCCATGCTCCACCTCAAGACTTCTTTCTGCTAAACAACCCCTCAGCCGTGTTTGCACGTCTGTCATCCTCTTGGTCGAGCACTTATGCAGACTATATTCTTGCTAAAACGCACCATTTGCACAATTCTCTTTACTGTAAAGCACAGTGATGAAGGGAACATAAATAGAAAAGAGGGGTCAGTGGGAGGATATTTTTTCTGGTGTGATGGATGGTCCTCCGATCAGAACTGTTTAATCATCAATAACATGATTCAGCAACTGGGAAATGTAAACAAGTTGTGCAACTGCTTGCTTTGGTCAAAGCCTTGGAGGGGCCCACAGGGCTGGGCCAAGCTTGCAGAGGGCAATGCCAGCAGGATGCCCCTCCCTCCCACCAGGGCAGAGCTGGCTGTGCCTACAGCCTGATTGGCGTGACCTTTGGCTTTTGCAGCACATATGCAATTGGGCTGGGGTTAATGGCACTTTGCAGGGAGCTCCAATTGAGTAAACAAAAAATGCCTTGCCCTGTTCTAATGGAGCACATTATTATGAGTCCTAAGCCTTCATCCAAGCCCCTGCAGCTGCTCTGCAGGTCAGTGCTACCAATAAAGCAATTAGCCAATGAGAAAACTCTTCTTCCCTAAGGGGCACTCGAGGGTTTTGCTGCAGTTGCTGTGCTTTGCTTTGCTTTGGGTTTTTAAACAGGCAATCCAAGTTGGTCTGAGCCTCTTACATCAGACTCCAGGATGAGGACAGTGAAATTGTGTGTTTGCTGAGTGTGATATTTTAAGGGACTGGTCCCTTGTTCAACGCAGCCCAGAGAGCTCACTGCTTCCTGTTCAATTAACCTGAACCATAGCTGAACTCTGCCCTTTGAACTCACTCAGCAGATAAATACATTAGCTCACCTACAGAATCATTAATATTTTTCAATCACATAAAACAAACATGAGTGTCTGAACACAACCCAAGAGATAGCCAATTAGGAATAGCACATGTACTGTGTTGAAAAAAATCACAATGGATGTTATTTACAGAACAAAAAAGGGTCAAGGAAAAAGTGAAATGGCTCCTGTGGACAGTTATGGAAACAAAGAGAACTTTCATTTTCGTATCTGCAAACATGAGGGATACTGAGCATTATTTAGTGATTCCTATTCCATCTACACTGTTCTATTAGAAAACTTGTACCTTACTCTTGGGGCTAGTTTCTACCCACATCTATCAGAACACACAACTCTAAGCCCCCTCAGTGTCCATACGTATATACAGAGTCCAAAATATTGCATTTTAGGGGACAATTCTATTCCTGATTTGCTACAAATATTTTTGTACAAATTTACTCAAACTTTTTTTTACTGCTTTTAAGTAAACCAGCTTAAATGAACCAAGCCAGTGGTTTAAGTGAAATAATTTTACAGTTGAAAATGACACATTGCTACTCTAGCACATAAACAGATTTTTTGTAGAAAAAAGATGCTAAATGAATTAATTTTGTCCTTATCCCTGCATGACATCTTGGAGAAACAAGAAAAACATCCCCAGTTGAGTCATTACACATTTCAGTTTGATTCAATTTCACTTCCCACAATTCTTTCTCCTGACCCCTCCCCTCCTACCCCCTTTTCATTTTTGTTTGGTTTGGAGTGTCGGCTAAATGCCCAGCTATCCTAGATGAGAACACTTAAAGGAATAGCACAAGCACGAAGGGTAAATCTATTGAACGAGGGTCTTTAACTATGTGGTTTCCTTAAAGGGAAAGGTTGGATCAATAGGATCAATATGAAAGGTTTCCCTGGCCCTGCATAAAAGGGTAAGGGCTTCTCTTTTCACTGGTTTAACTTTACTCTCTGACAGATGCAAATCAATGGATCTGTGTTTACAACAGATTCCCTAACAGACTCAACTTGAGTAAAGCCCAGAGCCTTGCCTTGGGGGTAGGGAGTCCAAGCTAGCTCTGGGGATGCTCTAGGGCAGAGCTTCATGCTTAAGGCCCTGGGGTTATAGTGGGGTGCAGGCCACCAGTCACCTTTAAGGAAAGGGCTTGCTGCCCATTGGGATCTTGCTGCTGCTACTTGTGGCCTCTCCAAACACGGTAGAAAAATGGAACACCAAACAGTTCCTCCAAGGATGTTTCAGCCCAATGTAAATATAAAGCCCAAATTCCTGGGATCTAGTGAGTCAGTTTTGTTTCCCACCATTACAGATTTGAGAGGCTGACCACACAGAGGAAGCTGGAGTGAAATATCCACCATTGGCGATGCACAAGCATTTGAGCTCTAGAATGCTCTTCCTGACCTTTGTTAGGCAGTAACTGCCTCTCTTAGCAATGAGAAGGCAAACCACTAAAACTGTGGGTTCTTTTCCCCTTTATTTTACCTTCCCCTTTAAAAATGTGATGCTTTCCAGAGAGTACATGACTTCAAGTCAATACCAGTTACAGAGAAATTATTTTTCTTCCTGCAGGAGAAAGTATATGTATATTTGATTACACAAGCCAAAGTCCAATGCTGATTAAATTACATTGGAGGTGTGCTTCCAACCCAAACAAAGTCTGCTTTCTACAGAAGAGTAATGGATCTTCAAATGGCAAGAGAGGCACCAAGGTGGAATGCAGAGCCTCCCTTCCCTCTGGGACAATTTGTGTGGAACAGTTTTTATAACAAATGTCCATCGCTTCTAGGAATTCTGTTCCCCAAGTGAGACTATCTCTCTTTCCATGGCCCACAGCCTGCTTCCATGCCTTGTCCATCTGCACCTTGTTAGGCATCAGATGGGCTGAGTCACCAAATCAACTTCCCTATCTCTCCTCTCCTTTCATGACCCTACAAAATATGCATTTTTCAGAATCGTTGCCTTGAGTGAAGCTTGGAAATAAAAAAAAAGCCTTTCCCAGAGGCACTGAAGTGGGTCAGTGGGACAGATGATGGGCCCCCAGCACATCTTGAACAGGCTCTGCATCTGACAGCATAAATTACTCCATTGGGCTTCCTCATAATGGTCTCTTCTCAACAAAAATGCATCCCCCTAGAGGAAGCCACTTTTCCTGGGTCAGGAAAAACAAGGGTCTCTGAGAGGCTCAGGGGTCAGCATCAGCCAGAGAGTCTATAGATGAAGTTTAAGGCCCAGGGTGCTTCACTGTTCATCCTTTTCCCGAGGGCCCTTTATCCTGGCAATTGTTTCTATTTATTCCCTCTTCATTTCCCTTCCTTTGGCAAGAACCCAGAAATGAAATCTCTCTGTTTCTCCTTGGAGGTTTTCATTCCTCCAGGGATTCTCCTACATGATACCACTTCTCCTGAAGACAGTTTCTGCCAGTGCAGCCACCAGCCATACTGTGCCAGGGCCCAGTACTTTCTTCCCAAGAACTCTTCAATCCCCTTCCTCTGATCTTCCTTTAGAAATGGGTTTGAATGGCCAGAAAACCAAGAGGAACCTGAACTTGAAGTCTTGGAATGAAGGAGAGGCAAGCTCTCCCCCCTTCAGGGTTCCAGGCTTGGAGCTTGGGAAGGTAACCTGTGCAGGGACCTTTTGTCTCTGGGCAGATCTGGTTCCGGAGGGAAGTCAGCAGCTCTCCTCTTGGAGACAGAGAATTTGGTGAATCGGTTTCCCCTAAGTACCACCCTCACCTTTCACCAGGGATCCTGCCCTATTTGGGGATTTAAGATGGGGATGGGGAAGTCTAAGACCCTACCCTCCAAAAGCCCCCTCACCCCTCTCAGAACCCAGGTGCCTTTCACCTGGGGCACAGGCGAGGGAGCCACATGTCTTCCTAATGGAAGGAAACCACCCACCCTCATTGGTTTCTGTATCTGATCACCTGACCTAGTTCACTGTAGTTTTCAGGAAGGGGGTAGGGCACCATCTGACTCGGAATCATGAAGCCCTACCAAAGCTCCTTCTTCGAAGGCAGGCCACTGGTGGAAGGATGAACCCCATCTCTGGGAAGGAGAGAAAGAAATACGGGCTTACTCTTTGTCATACCGCAAAGCAGAACAACGCAAGATTTCTTCTGTCTCCCCTTTCGTTCCTCTTTTATTCTCATTTCATTCTTGGAGAGGGAAGGAAAACACTCCTTTCCTTCCAGATTGAGACCTTCTTTTGAAGGAAAAATCATAGCTTTCTTCAATTGGATTATTTATAATTTCAAAAGACAAACAATTTAGTTCTCATCCCACACATACTTCCGACCAGCTCTTTCATCCTCTTCAGTAAAATTCACCTTAGAGCTCCTTCTGGAAGAAGATGCAGCCATTTAATAAAGGGAGCAGTGGGCAGGGTGTGGAGGTTTTGTCCAGGGGCAGGGAAGAAGAGTTTACAGGCTCTTTCTTTTCCAGTCACTGCAGGGGTCTCAGGAAAATCTCCCTACTGGGGACCTCAGAGACGAAGTTCTCTCCGGCGGGTGGGAAGGGGAGGTGGGGTGAAGGTACCTTCCTGCCCAGCCACAGGCAGGAAACAAGATACCTCCCCTGGTTGACCCGACTAGCTGGAGCAGACCATTCTGAGGAATGAAGCCCAGGCCTCTGTCACTGGGGCCACGTTTAATTGTCCAATTGTTTAATGTGTCCGTGTAAAAAGTCAGCGAATAGGAACATTTAAGGCAAATGATCTCTTTTAATGAGTACAAGTAAGGATGGGAGGGGATCCACGGACCAGGAAGCTAAGCGGTTAGTAGAAGCTTTAGAGACAACGTTTCCAAAGCTGGGTTTTGTTATTCCCGCATATTGAGAGGGAACCGAATTTCCTGTATGGTTTCGATGGAGGAAAGAAGTTGATCGGGACCTGCTGGACCAGATGTGGGCCGCGCCGACCGGGGCGACGGCTCTTCGGGAATGAGCGAGCTGAGAGGACTTGGGCGCCTTCCCGGGCTGCGGCTTCTCAGACCCAGCCACCCGCAAAGCCCGAGGCGGGGAGCGCAGAGCGTGGGCGCAGGAGCTAGGGTAGAGGGCAGGCGGCCTAGCGGCCAGAAAAAGCCTGGGGTAGGAAGGGGCGGGCTGCGGCCGCGCGGGGAGGAGCCGAAGCCAGACCTGAGGACCCGCCCGGAGCTGGAAAAGCGGCGCGGCGGAGCGCCGGGGAGCCGGGGCGCTGGGGAGCGGGGGCGCTGGCGAGCGCTGTGCTGGGAAGAGTGCGCCGTCGGGCTTACTGGAAACGCGCCGGATCAAGTTCCAGATCAATGAAATCTGGGTACACACGTTTACGTTATTGTTGCCAGCATTAATGCTCTTTTAATCTTCTAAACATTATCAGCATCGATCTCACTCCATATACACATTTGTTTGAGAAAGTGACATAACCACACGGTGGAAAGCCTGGAATAAAAATAAATGCGCAGCCTCTCGGGTCGAGGGCGTCCGTTGGCCCGGGGTCCTTCCAGCGCTCGGCTTCAGTACTTCGCTAGGGTCCCGCCTCCTCGGCCCGCGTCCCGCCCACTCTAATGCGCGGCAGGAAGGTGCTCTCCAGACACCGGGCCGTTGACCAAGCAAGGCCGTAGTGAGCTCTTCAGTTATTTATCTGACTAGCCAACGAGCGAAAATGTGTGTTTGGTGCCGACGCGGGTTGCGTTTGGCCTCTCAGGCTCGTTT
Source organism: Smutsia gigantea (assembly GCA_032199065.1). Classification (NCBI taxonomy): domain Eukaryota; kingdom Metazoa; phylum Chordata; class Mammalia; order Pholidota; family Manidae; genus Smutsia; species Smutsia gigantea. Next base: position 59,174 of record JAVSCE010006296.1, on the reverse strand, counting down.
CCCGAGCTAAACTGCGGGGAGAAATGGGCTGAGCTGGGCCCAGAGCAGGACCAGCGGGAAGAGAGGTAGAGCGGGGTGCTCTGCGAATGAGGCCCGATGTGGGTATCAGTTTAGCCAACGAGACACCTGCAAGCACGTGGTCCCCTGGGCTGGAGCTGCTTGGGCACTACCCCGGTCTGCTCTGCGGGCGTCAGGTGGCCCAGGAGACATGTTGGCGGGTTAGTTAAGGACCCTCGGCTGCCTGAACAGAGTTAGCTCCAGACTAGCCGCTAGGAGTTGCTGCCTGAAGAGGGCTGAGCATCTCTCCGTTTCGGGGATGGGAGGCAGGTTTGGGGCAGGCAGCCCTTGCAGGATATGTCATCCAGGCGGCTCCACTTGGTCTTCCAGGAGTAGGAAGAAACCACTCCTGTTACCGAGGCCTCAATTTTCCTCTGCTGGGTATTCATCCAGGTTCTTGCCTGGATTCTCTGTCTCTCCTTGCTCATGTTCGTGCTTCGTTCAAAGGCTTCTTGACCTACCAGCTGGAGAGTGTGCTCGAATGCTCAGAAGTCTGTCCTTTCTGTGTCTTGCAGGGTTCATAAAAATTGCCCATGGTGGGCCAGCCTTGGGAACTGTCGAAGATGCCCGACTGGGCAAGGCTGCAACCACTTGCTGCCCTCACTACCCTTTCTGAATGAAATCGTGCACTTGGAATCAATCCATTTCTCTGAAATCTAATGCGGCAATCTGAGTTTTTCCGAAGTGCTCTCACTTCCCCTTTGAAATGCCACCCCGGTTGCTGGGAGGAGAGCCGAGCTGCGTGGATGGGAGAGAAGACGAGGACCTGCTTCTGTTTTAACGGGTGCACTTCACCTATGGGCGAGGTTTGTAGGTGCAGGCTCAGATCAGACATCTTAATTCTGAGATTCCCTCCCACCCTTGTCTGCTTGGGCCTCTGGCAAGACCCAGAGGGGTCCAAAATGAGAAAGAGAAAGGGAAACTAAGCGTACATTAATAGAAAAAGAGAAAAGAGGCTTGGTTATGAGAGATGGGTGGGGAGGCTGGCACTGTCTCTGCAGGGCGTGGGGCTGGGAGTCAGGCCCTGCCACCCAGCAGAGACACAGAGCTGAATGGTGTGGGCCCTCCGGGACATCCCAGTGGGGATTCAGATTGATACTCCTGGCAGAGAAAGTCTCTGCTTTTCTTCTCCATCTGTTCCTGTTCCCCAGTGCTCCTGAGCACATAATGCCTACTTACAGGTCTCAGCTTCTGCGCCAGTGTCTGAAGAGACTGATCTACTGACCAACTGAAAAGCCTCCTATGTAATAATAACCACTCAACACACTTGTAGTTGCTGATGAAATGGCCAGATAAAAAGGCTAAAGCTCTTGTCCCTCTTCAACTCGGGGTAATAAAACAGACACATTTGAATGCTTGAGCAAAGCGGGGCCCTCAGCAGGAATTTCCCACTTGCTGAAGGCAGCTTGCAGTCTCTCGCAGAGGCAGCTTCAGCTCTCCTCCTCCGAAAAGCCTCTGTGCTCCCAGAGGTCAGTCTCTGAGGACTCACTCTGGGTGAGTGGTGGGACCCCTGGCTGCCACACTTTGTCTCAGGCCACCAATGCTTGGGGGCAATTGTAAAAGCTGAGACGCGCTAACAGGTAAAGCATCACTTGCCACATCACTTTAAGACACACATAGGCAGAAGGCACGGTTTTTTAAAAAAGCTCTGTCCTTTGCATGACAGGCGTGAGGGGGCGGCAGCGCTCTGAGATGGGCCCGAGTAGAATAGCTGTTATCCTGCCATTAACAGTACCCCCAACCCCCAAAGAATAGCTGCCAAGTTTCTGGCTGCCTGTGCCCTGGAAGCCCAGAGCTTATCAGAGAGGGACTGGAGGCGCTTTGGGGGACCTAAGACAAAGAGGTACCACACTGTGGAATTGTCAGTAAGCCTCCAGTTTACTTCTCACTGGTATTCTCTCTTCTCTGGAACCAAGAGCAAATCAGAGAAAATTTTAAGAGGTTGAAGAGTAAGCTAAAGGAGAAATATAAAGGAGGTTTTTAAATCCACCCCAAAGTATCTGGAATCCACCAATCTGGGAAAGCTCTTCAGGGAAAGCTAATTTTCTCTACCTTTTCATATCAACACTGAGGGCGATTAATGACTGGAGATCTGAATCCTTCAACAGGAAAGGACCCCTCCCCAAGCCTGGGTGAGCACGCTGCCTGTCACATCCCCCAGCACCGTCCGGCGTCTGTAGAGTGCACCGCATAAGCCAGGCTCAGCGGTGCGAGTAAAGCCCCGAGAGCGGGAAAAGGAAGCCTGAGCTCGCCACTCCAGAAGAACGTTGTGTGCAGCCTGCTCAGAACCGCGCCAACCGCACACAACGCGGGTTCCACTATCCGCGCCTATGTAAATCACTGCCACCACGAAAGGTCCCCCAAATGGCCGGTCAATCCTGAGAGGTCACACAGTCCAAGGGTAGCTCCCCTTCCGGGCTTGCAGTAGAGTACTGTGTGCTCTTCCCAGCAGGGCTCCTGGACACTTTGCTCCTCTGGGCCCGCAGCTAGGTCCGGGGGATAGCGCAATTGCCACGCGCACCACGCTAGGTCTGTGCACACAAAAGCTTGCAACCGCTCGCCACTCGCAGCCACTGCTACGTCTCTGCTCTCGCCGCCCACATAGGAGGTATCTGTCCTCCTAGAACAATAGAGGGCTGTACCTCACAGCTCGGCCGCTAGAGGAGGCACAAAGAGCTAACGCGGCTCCAGAACAATGTAACCGCCGCGCCGACTCGTCCCTCCCGCGGGTCGTCAGCCCTCCCCGCCGCGCGCTAAGCGTACTGTGTCCGCTTAATGCAAAGGCGGAGCCAGTAGCCCGCGGCCAAGATGCATTAACTAACCTGCATCTTAATTTCTCAGCACCTCTTCCCGCGAGCGCCTAACCGGTCTCTGAGCCCTACGAATTCGCTGGTAAATGCCAGCAAACGCTGGGAGCCGGGCAAGGGTGGCCGGTGAGTGAAGCAGGGAAGTCTCCATTTTTAGTTTCTTCTACCCCCATCCTCCCAGAAGTGAATGTGGCAGTCTCGCAATCTTAGGCCTTGTACACTCCTTTAGATGTGGGCAGTGACACGGGAGCTGGCCCAAGCCGGCTCTCAGAAAGTCTCCGCGCTAACGCCGAGCCCGAAGATGGGCTCGGGAAATCGTGGTTGAATCCTAGCCACCCATTACCGCGCGGGCAAGACTGACTCCTGCCAATAACCAAAGAAGTTTGCCTGATACGGTGGGTAGGAGAACAGAGAGATCTTTTTTCCTTCTGAAGAGCAAAGTCCAAGTGCCTCTATACAGGGAGACTAGGCAGCCTGAAAAACTGAAATGTATAAACAAGAGTTCAAGTGCAGAAGGTTTTGATTAAGGGCAATCCCCCGTCCCTGTGAGTCCTGGAAAGAGAGGGCTCTTAGCAGACACCGTGCACACCCATCCCGCCTCCCACAACTAGGGAAGTCAGGAAGAGAGGGGGAAGTTGGCAAATGAAACGTGTGGTGAGATCGGTCAATGAAGGCTCAGGCACAAGAAGGGAGAAAGAAAGGTAAGGAAAAAGAGGATAACGAGAAGAGAAAGAGCAAATGGAAGAAGAAATAAAGTCGAGAAGAAATAGAAAGTGTGTAGGGGAGAGGGACAGAGAACCGAGAGAAGTGACTGCATGCTGACCCAGGGCCGCAAGCACCCTGGAGCCTCTTCCCAGCAGCTTGGCTCCAGGCGACCCTCTGGGCTTACCTGCCAGGCGTAAGGCGGACATGCGCTGGAACTCGGGCTCTTGAAGCCACTTCCACATCCTGCGGAATGTCTCCCTGCCAGATTTGAGTTTACTCCACGGTTTGGGGTTCCGGAGCAGGTCGGAGAGAGTCCCCTGAGACCGGCACAGCACCCTCTGCGCGAAGATCGCCTGTGGGATGCTATAGCGCTTCAGCTCGGCGGTGATGCGCTGGGCCACCTCTTTGGTGTTGATCTCCTCCAGCTGGCCCGATGTGGTCACCTGCGAGCCAGAGGAGGACGAGGGTGGTCTCTCGCGGCTGGGCGCAAGCACTGGCCCGTGGGACTGAGCGTGGCCCGGGTGGTGCAGGCCGTTGAGGTGCGACATCATGGCCGCGGGCGGGGTACCCAGGCCGCGGGACAGGTGCTGCTCACCGCGGGTCAGCATGGCAGTGTGGTGCGCGTCGAAGTTGGGGCTGAGCATTTTGTCGTGGCCCGGCGGCCCATAGTTGGGCAAGCTCTGCTGCGCGTTGTGGAGGCCACCCAGCCCGTTGCCCAGCGGCGTGGCTGCCAGCGGGGACAGGCTCTGGCTCATGCCCGGCATCTCCTTGTAGGGGCTGTAGAGGTTGTTCATGGCTGGGATCCCGCGCTCGTCGCGCATGAGGGTGAAGCTGCCGCTGACATTGCCCGACAGGCGCTGGTGGTGGTGGTGGTGGTGGTGGTGCGGGTGGTGGTGTGGGTGTGGGTGGTGGAACTTGTCCGACACGGTGGAGATGGGCGGCAGTGGCTGGAGCGGCGTCAGCGTGGTGTAGGTGTTGCTCATGCCCATGCCGGGCGGGGACGAGTCGCAGGACATGCTCATGGCGTGATGGAGCGGGATAGAGAGCTCGGGCCGGTAGTCGCTGCCGTCCAGGATCGAGGCCATGCTAGTGACCATGGCCGAGCGCGACGCCGCCGCCGCCGCCGCCGCCGCCGCCGTGCCCAGCTCCTGGTGCGCCGTTGGCGGAGGCGGAGGCGGGCCCCGCAGCGAGCCAGCTGCGCCGCGGCCCGCGTGGTGGGGGCTGGGGCTGGCCAGCAGCTCCTGCTCAGGGCCCGGGCCCCCGCCGCCGCCCCCGCCGCCCCCGCCGCCTCCCCCGCCGCTGCCGCCGCCGGCCGGCCCGTGCAAAGTGCCCAGACTTTCCATTGTCAGCTCTGGGTTCATGGCGCAGCCTTCTAGGTCTTTGGTGAGGCATCGATAGGCGGTGTAGGCAGCCTTCATTCAGTCCATTGGGGCTCGGGGGCGGCGGGGGCGGCAGGGGCGGCCGGCGGGCTGGCAAGGCGCGCGTGGCGGAGCTCGGCCGCTGAAACCGGCAAGGCGCGGGAGTGCGTGAGTGTGTGGAGCGAAGCGTGCGTGCGGGTGTGCGCCCCGGGCTGCGGGCGCGCCCGGGGTGGGGGCGGGGTGGGGCGGACGGGGTGTGCGTGCGGGAGAGGGGAGGGGACGGGGGTAGGGAGGGATCACCGGGCCCCGCCGCTCTGGCCGGCGCGCTGCCTCGCCATGTCCGAGCCCTCTCCGGCGCCGACGTCTTCTGTTTGGGTAAGCGGGAGCTGTCCAGAAGGGCTCTGCCGCTCGCCGGGGCAGCCAACCTACCCTCCCGGGCTCGGGGCGGGGCAGCTCCCGATGGGCGTCATAGGCAGCCACTCCTAGGCCGCGGCTGCTCCTGGGGGGCGGGCCTTCTGTGCACAACTACCAATGGCTGGGGAGGGGGCGGGGACGCGCGTTTCATGTTTGGCTGACGGCTCTGTGCCTTTTTTTTCCTCTGCCACTAGAATCAAACGTCAAGGAGAGAGGGAGAGAGGGAGAGAGGGAGGGAGGGAGAGAGGGAGGGAGGGAGAGAGGGAGGGAGGGAGAGAGGGAGGGAGGGAGGGAAGGGAGAGGGGCTAGTTGGGAGGGGGGAGAGAGGAGAGTGCGAGCGAGGAAGAGAAATTTACGTTAAAGATGCCACGCTGTGTCCCTCCTGAGCAGCTGCGATCTGGGGAAAAGGGCATTGCTTTAGTTCCCTTCGCTAAATCCCAAAGCTTTTCTCGAGGCTAGTAAGCGCAGAGGGAAAGACTCGGTTACGTGCTGGTGTAAAAACAAAACACACTTCCCTAGAGTCTCCATCTGGGAACCCGTAGTTTTACCCTTTTAAAATTAAGGCGTTAATGTATTCTAATGCAGGATAAATTCCCGAGACTAGGGCGTGCATAATCTCCTGGGCGAAAAGAACTCCAGCGCCCTCGCCGCCACGAGCTGCGGCTGGCGGACGGAGCCCATAGGCGGCTCTGGCCGCCGTACTGCTTGCAAAGTTAACACAATAACATCGTTTAATTATCCGGCTAGCCTATAAATCTCCCAGTTATGAGGCTTCAGAAGGGCCCTGCTAGATTGCAAAAGACAACTAGAACTCCAGAAGCTGCGGTTTCAAGAAGATCAAAAGCTTGCCCCATTAGTGACTTGGAAAGAACTGGCGGTGGTGTGTTTGGGGTAGAGGTGGGGATGCGTTAGGAGGCAGGATTGTTGCCGACGCCTACAGTAAGCAAACTTCTCTGGGGGCAGGGAGTATGTAAACTGTCCAGGAGGACACCCGCCGATCTTTCCCTTAACTAACACACACACACACACACACACACACACACACACACACACACTCCTCTCGAGTCCCGGGAAAGGATAACACTGTGGGTAAGAAGACATGGAGCCTTGGCTGACATCTGTATATCCAAACCTTGTTTCTAAAAAGACCAGAGCCCTGGAGAGTTCCAGAACGCTTTCAAGCCGCAGCTTTAAAAAGTGCACTTTCGCCTACCCATTATTTCCCTTGTTTGGAAAGCCTGGGTTGGCGACTGAGAGTGGAGCGGAATAGAGAGGAGGTGGACATTGCCGCGGCCTGGGTGTGGGTAGAGGGGTGGTTGAAGACTGAGAGCCACGCGGCTTTGAAAGCCTTAAAAGTAACAGATTCTAGCAAAGCAGGTTGCTCTCTGTTTGCCTCCGAAGATTCAAGCTTGCTGAGGTTGCGCAGATGTTGCCTTTGTTTAAAGAGACAGTAATTAAGGACAGGGTGGACATAAGTTTGGGAAGCGTGACCTATTTTCTTTTGATCAACTGTCAAAAGAAGAGCAGGGGGTCTCCTTAAGACAGCCCCCTTCAACCACTTCCAGCTGTTAGAAAAACTTGATAAGAAAACAAGGACACAGTCTGGAATACTGTATGTATGTGCTTTCCTGGCGCTAGAGAAAGGTTTAATTCATTTGGAAAACAGTTCTTAGTCTCGGTGACCTTTTGTGGCTGCCCTCCTCTCTGTTCTAGCTACAGAGCAAAAATATCCATCCCCCTCCCGCACCATCCTGTCACATGAATGTACAGTGACATTATTCATAGATCAACTTTATTGAGCTCTGGCCAATACCTTGCCAATTATTCTTTCAAATAGCTTCTTTGTGGTATCAAAGCCTGGATAAGAAAATGAACGATCCCTTCTTTGCTAGACATACTTCTCTAGCTGCTCACAACTTTAATGTCACGGCATCAGACAGGTAAAAGGAGTCAGTTTTCTGTTTCCCTGCCTTTCTTTTACCTCTCCCTCCTCTGTCTCTCTTCTCATTCTCCACCTTTTATATGGTGGCTGGACACTTAGGATAATTCGAAACAGTTAATGTTTGAAATGCACACCCAGTTGAACAAAAGTTCACAAGAGTGCAATCTCCTGTTGGTCCAGGAGTGCTCAGAGGCTGAAATGGGGCAGAAGAGGAGTAAGGCCAGGGAAGGAGTCTGTCTGCTGTGCCCCAGTGCTGGACACAGCCTGCTCTGTCCTGGCTTCTGTCTCAAGGAGTGGCCAGTGACCCCAGACTGGAACACAGGGTAGGTACTGTCTCCATAAAGAAACCATACAGACACTTAAGTATATGCATTTCCATTTAAATATTTTTTCAAAATGATAAACTCATTTGCTAGGCTACAAAGACAAATCTGCTCCAGGGAATTGCATTTTGGAGTGCCTGGGAGCGGTCACGTGCTGGGGAGTTGAAAGGTAAGTTGCATATTCTGGCTGCCTGGCTCCCTCCCTCTCTCCCTCCTCCTCCGCCCTCTCTCTCACCATTCCTCCCCCTTCCCTCGATCAATATTGGCGATCTCAGGGAAATCATGAAATCGTATTGGCTTCTTTGTGTATAATTTCATTGGGCTAGATTAAAGCAGATTTTTCTTGTTGTTTTTCTAATGGTGGTTTGAGGTTTTGTATTTCAACCCAAAACCCATTTAAAAGGAAAATTAATGTGCTTGTTTAGTAAGCATCCTAATTTTACTGAATTAGGTTTGCATGCCCTTTCCCTTTCTCTCTAAAAAGGAAAAGTATTTATTTTCTCCCTGAAAATAATTTTAAGAATATCAGTACTAAAAAGATTTTCAAATATGTTTTGAAATCTCTCTCCTGTTCTTTCTCTATAAAAAGGAGGAATTGCTTTCCAATTGCCCCTTGTTTAGCACACATACTCTAACCTTTAGAAGTTCTGCGACTCAGAGTATTTCCTTTTAATATGAAGTTATACTCCTGTTTCCCCCTCCTCTCAGCATTTGATTCACAAATAAGACTGTTTAGAAATGTAGTAGCGGGAGTGCTAGTTCATGAGTATTTGAATCTGGACATACAGTTCCACCAACCATTATATCAGGAGCAGGATACCCATTTCTTAGCATACCACATCCATAGGTACAATTTTCTTCAAGACCAAACACTTAAAGGAGTCAAAAGAAGCCTGTTAATAAAATGCAGCTTTGACAACAAATGTAAGCTCTTGCAGTTTACACTTTTACAAGAAAAAAAAATCTGAACTTGAATTAGCAATTGCAGGAAAAGACTGGAAAGGTTTATTGTCAGAGCTTTTCATATTTGTGTTTTTAAATTAAAATTTCTTTTGAGGCTTTGAGAGGGAAAACAAAGTGAACCTTTAATTAAAAGAGACCCTATAAATTATTTTTAAAAAATACAAACAGAGCACAAATAAACCCAGTCTGGATAACGGGCCCAACAGCCTTTGTTTTTACTAAACAACAGTAACTGCAACCCAAATCCCTGGAAGAAGGGGGCTGCTTATTTCCACCCAAATGTTCAAAATCCTGAAGGTTTTGTGCTGGACAGAACACATTTGTGCTACAAGTAGGTTTATCAGAGCAATACAAAAAGACATAATGGTGGGTTGATTTGGACTATTTTATTTTTGTCTTTCCCCAAACCATCTGGCGTGTGAGTGTAGGGGTATTGATCAGGATCTGTGAGCTGCAGACCCCATGCCAATCCACAGCGTTTCTGGCAATCAGCATCGCCCATGAATTGCAGCTGTCTGTGCAGCTCCCGAACAGAAATCTTCAAAAAAGTCCCCCCCTTATCAAACACATCATCCGTTCAGAGGTAAGTCAGTATCATTTCTTTGTCATTCCATGAGCAAGGATTATGCAGGAGAAAGTTTTTGTTGTCCGTTGTAGCTGCTGCTGCGCCGGCCTCCACCCCCCCCAACCTTTTTTTTAAAGGAAGGAGAGCAATTTTCTAGCCATTGAATGGTAATGGTTTTCCAGAAAGGCCTCAAGCGTTTGCGTGAATCGGACAACAAATGCTGTTTCAATATTGTGGGGGAATTTTAAGAGGTGGGGGACATTCTTATGTTGCTACACACAAATAATAATAGTGATAATAGAGGGTTCCTTTTAACGACGGAGAATTTTCTCTCCTCTTCTCGGAGCCCCTTGGTGATGAAGACACCGCAAGGGTCTGTGATTACACTTGCAGATGTACGGTGGGTGCTCGTGGCGGAAAAGGAGCCTTCGGAATTGTGGCTCTTTGATATCTCCATTAGCATCAATTTTCTTCTGTCAGAAAGCTCGGGCTGGTTGAGTACAGGGGGAAGAAAACTAAAACCGAAGCCCAGCCCCGCCAACTCCCTTTGGCCTCTCAGCTCAGAAATTCTCTGACACTTTTCAGCTAACGGTTGCATCCAAAAAAATAAAAAATAAATCAAAAAAGTTTTTAAGGTGGTGAGGCGGAACCGATCCCTTATGTCTTCCTCCTCCTCTGCGTTGATCGAGTTAAAAAATCAAAATCGAAAATGTCAGGTTAGCAGAGCCGGCAGGAAACTGCCCTTAACTTTTTGTTTGACAAAGTACACTTTGAGCCGCGGTGGGGGAAGAGTTGGGGATTGTTAGTGTTCTTCCCACACCCAGGAGGTCTCTTAGGAAAAGAAAAATGAAGTTTCAAGGTCCCTGCCCGTCGGGGTTACGTTCTCTCGGAGTCCAAGCCCGGGGGATTCGAAGATGGGGATCAAGCTGCGGGGCGAACCCAGCGTGGCGGCCGGGTTGGGGCAAAACACACCACAGCCTCTGTAGTCCGGCGCGGGGAGTGGGCGGGCTTGGGGGAGGGAAGAAGGAGACCCCACCCCAAAGAGCGTGGGCACCTGCTCCCGGGGTCGCGAGGCTCCGGAGGCAGGGGCAGCCGGAAGTCCGAGCCCCGCGGAGCTAAGTGGCCCAGCGCGTCCACCTGCCCAGTTTAAAGAAAGCCAGGGGCTAGGTCTGCCGATTGTCCCCTTCCACTCAAAGATGGGGGGGGGGGGGGCTGTTGGAGTTTTGTGTCCTCAGGGACACACACACGTTTCAGTCCTTTTCCCTCCCTGCCTTTCTGGGTTCCCTGGGATCCCCGTGCGGGAGGAGTTTGGGCGGGAGTGAGTGGGTACCCGGGCGTCTGATCCTGACGGGAGGTAACTGTCCCCGGGCTGGCCTTCGGGACTGCAGCCGCTGCCAGAGCATTTCCCTTCCGCCGATCTTGGGCCCCACCACAGAATCTTCTCTGGGGCACCCTTTTCGGTTCTGTGTATGCGGTTGCTACCACTGCGGAAGCTGGTGGGAGAAAATTTGAAATTTAAAAAAGTGAGGAGGATTTTGAAGATTTAAAAAAGATCAGTGGGCTGACTTTTTTTTTTTTTGGAGTTAGGGAGAGGGTAGCCACGAGCTTGGCTCTCACAGAACAGAGTTTTTTTTGTTTTTTGTTTTCTGAAAGAACGTTGCACTTTAAGAAAACTTGTTCTCCTGAGAATGATTTTTCTCCCCATCGACCTTCAGTACCTGTCCCATTATTTCTCTTCCCCAAAGCCCTGAAACCTCAGGTTTGAGATGTGTGGGTTTTCTTTTTAACAGGGGGTTTCCAAAAGTACAATTCAAGTGTGCCTAAAATAGAGTTTTTCTCTTCTCCAGTTGTCATCCCAGAAAAGAACTGGCGTGAGGTCCTTTTGTTCAGGTCAAGTTGTGCGTGAAATCTTTTTGTGTCTTCTCAAAGGAAGGCAAAAGTTGCACTTGATTTAAAAAAGGACAAATTTAGCTCTCCGAGAGTGGAGCTGTTTTCAGGTTGCCCTGAGACACTAAGCGCGGTTATCACTTATTTATTTTGAACGACCACTTATTTGCTCCGGACGTAACCATTTTGATTAAGGATTCAATATTGTTTAGGCATTAATACAAATACCTAGCACTCCCTCTCTCCATGAAAATGGGAAAGTTTAAAATCTTTTTGTGTTATTTCATTTGTTTAGCGCCCATGAATTAAAAAAAAAAGCACAGAGCATTAAAAAAAAGCATAGAGCATTTAAAAAAAAATTGGCCCGATTTTTAACTTGAGGAATATTATTTCTGATTTCAAAAGATATTTCTATTTGAAAACTAACAAAACCAACCGAGAGATTTAAGATATTTATGCGAATCAGACCGTTACTTTTTTTTTTTAATCACGATTAAAAAAAAGATTCATCAAGTATCAGCTTCCAAAGAACTTAAATAACCAAGAGAATCTGAGCTGGTCTTTCAAGGTAACACGATCAAAAGTAATAGAGCACATGCAAATTATTTTGGGAGCATTTTATCTTCGGAAAATCAATTCGATACCACTTTTTAGGAATTTTGAATCGTTTCGCTTCCAAACGTGTAAGGAAAAGCAACTCCGGCCGACCGCAGGGTTCAGGGACGGCCGTTTGGGAACTATGAGGGCTGTGGTCGCTGGAGAGGGACACGATCTCTGTGGGCCGCTGGAACCAGCGCCGGGCCGGGCCTGGCCAGGCACAGGTGGTTTGGTTGCTCCCAAAGAACCTGGGCTCGGGCTGCGGCCCGCCGCCCAGGCTGGGAAAGCGACGCCGGAGGCGCTGCTGACTCGGGAGAGATTTAGGCGACCTGTTGGCCTCGAGGAACCGGTATTCACGCGGGCCAGCGCGGCTCAGAGCCTGACGTCGAGGCCGCGGGCGCGGGGTGGCCGCGCGGGAGCCAGCGGGCGGCCCCCCTGGCGGGCCGCGCCCTCGTCTCACCCTCGTTCCTGCCCCCACCAGCCCCGCGGAGCCGGGCGTCCCCGGGGCCCGAGCCCAGCCGCTTCTCGGAGAGGGGGCCGCGCGGCCCCGCGGCTCGCGAGGCGGAGGGAGCCGGCCAGGATTGATGTCTAAATCAATGCCGTTTCTAGGCGCTTCTCTCTGCTCCTCTCCATCTTCCTCAAAGGCAAATCGCTTCCCGAGGGTGGATTTCCTCTCCCTTCGCAAAGTCTGCGGCAAGAGGACGGAAAGCGCAGCCCCGCGCGGGCACGAAGGGGCGAGAGGATCTGGAATAAGCACCCAAAGGGAGTCAAATTGCCGCCCCGGGGCCGGGCCTCAGCGGAGCGCCCTGCTCGTTCCCCTGCAGCTTCTTTGCACGCGGCCTCCGCCCCGTCTGCCCTCCTTGATCCCAATGGCAGCCCCAAATTTGGTGGGATCTGGAAAGGGAGACCCCTAGTCTCCGACGCCAAACCTGGCCCTGCTCAGGCCTGGCTGCTTCTGATTTAATTATTCACTGGTGAATTAGCTGCAATGGTCGTGAAAAATCAGCGGCGACTACTGATATCGGGCGAGTAGGGGGTAGGGAAGGCGCGGGGGCAGGCAGGAGAATCGCCCCGGCCCTCGGGCGCCCTGGACCCGGCTACCTCGCCGCCAGGCCTGGCTGCCCCCTTGGGCCGGCTCTTGCCTCCTTGGGAGGAAACGGAGGGGAGCTGAAGACAAAGGCAGGGCCGCGGGGAGTAGCTGCGCCGGGCCCCGCGTTCCGCAGGCGGAAGGGCGCACCGCGAGCGCTTCCGGTCTCCGCACGCAGGGCGCTGGTTTCTGCGCGGGCCCGGCAGCGCCAGGCCCGGCACGGCGAGGGTCACAGGCTCGTGGGGCCAAGCGGTTGTCCTCCCTCCGCCGCCGTGCGACGGGCGACCGGGCCACGGGACCACCGGCCCCTGGCATTTGTCGCCCTCCTCGTGGGCAGGGTGAGCCATGTTTGGCCTGTTATGGTGAGTTCCCGCCGCCGGAGCAACAAGTCCTGGTGTCCTCGAGCCAGGAGCCTGCAGCCCCGAGGACGGTGGATGCGATTTCCCTCTCCTTTGTCCCAGAACTGAGGAGGGCCACCTGTATGTCCTCAGAGCAAGGAGCCGACACAATTGTGATGTATATTGACACAAAAATGTATGATTTGATGTATTCAGATAGAAAAGCTGGCCTCTGCTTTTTTGTATCTATATCAGAAAAGCATTGGAAGCCAGGGAGTATAGTCTTTTGATACATACGTTTTATGTCCTCTTTTTTGGTCTTTTCACCTGGCTTTCCATTACAATTTGAAATTACTTTTATACTACACTTTATAGGAATCATAAGTGATACATGAAATTTACAGACTTCATAGAGCAAAAGTATTAAAGGTTAAAGCTCCTCATCTGTGATGTTTCACTTTTCCTCTCCTTTTAAAACTACTTTTAAGTATTTACTGTCTTCCTTTGCTGGTGAAATGTGCTCTTCAGACTGTCCTGGAAATAGTTGCGCACTGGCCCCTGGAGATCAGACATAGAGTCAGAAGGGGACCCTGGCACTCCATTGCTTGCTTCATAATCCATGGGGCTGAGTATAGGTCACTGAACACAAAGTGGCCTTTCCTCTCTTGCTTATTGAGACGGTTTAATGGATTTTGTAATGGTTTTCCAACTATTAGACTGGGAAACCTGATTGGGGCTTTGTGTTCACAGGAACCAAACACAGTATGCTATGTGGAGTTCTTTATCTATATAAATTGGTAACAAGAGAGTAAATTCCTTAGAGTAATTCTGAAACATTCATGTTTTGAAGCACCACGATTTTTCCATTTAGTTGATTCTGAACTTGGTGCAAGGTTTTTTGAAAATCCTTTAAATATTCTGTATACATTTGTTACAAAATGATGATATTTGATTTGGGCACAGTTTTTAGTATTAGTTCCCCATCCCTTCTTTTGGGCACAGTTTCTTCTAAAGCATGGGATTTTGGGGAGGAAGGAGTGAGTTTCCGTGGATTTAAATTTCTTAATTAGGTAGAGGTGGGGAGAGTGGTGCTATTTAGTATTCTCAAACCAAGTAGGGTTAGACAGAGTCATATTATTAAAGCAAAGATTTTTGTGTCATGTCTGAACATAATTTTTGCCTTTGCACATGCTGTTCCCTCAGTCCTGAACTGTTCCCACCCCAGTCCACCTGGTGAACATCAGCTCATATCTGAAAATTCAGTTGCCATTTTTAGACTTCTTTTAAAAGTATTTGCATAGCTAATTTCCTTTTGAAAAATATTTTTTACTGTCTTTCATGCTCATGCTTTTACATCACAATTATTTTAATACAGCTCCTATTTTAAACTTTTCAGAAGAGTTATTGCTTCATTGAATGACTTATTACTTAAATGATACCACTTGTAGTGGTAACTAACACCATGAAATGTCATGGCACACTTTGGGAAATGATGTCTAACCCTATGTTAGTTAATAAAATAAAAAAAAAATTGACTCTTGCGTGAAGAAGAACAAACTGTAATGTATTATATAGAAAATTATGATGACCAATTGCTTCATTGATTTATTTGTTCATTTAAGAAACATTTATTGAATACCTCTTATATGCCTATTAGAGTTTTTGGCTGCAGGCAAGAGAAACTGATCTAAACAAACTTGGGTAGAAGAGAACTGCCATGGAAGAAACCAGGTCGCTCACAGATTGATAGGAATGTAGGAGATTCAAGCTTGTAGCCAAGAGAGAATGGAGCAGGAGCAGAGTCAGGGTCACGCCAAGCAATAGACTGGTTAGGGAGCCTCTGTGGACACTGTCGTCTCCATTGCTGCTGCCTGGAGTAACGTCTGTGTTATCCCTGTGTTTTCATGTTGCTTCTACAAGAGTTAACTGGGGGTGTCCTCTCCTCCAGCAAATACCAGGATCCTAGCTACCAGACAGTGAGAAGGGAGGGCACTGCATTCCATCTCTACTGCACACTTTAGAGAGTCACTTCCAAATAAGAAGGGTGTTGGATGGTGGGCAGCAAACAGAAAACAAAAAACACCCAACAATGTATTACCACATAGGTGCTATATGTTTATTTATTTTTTGTATAAAGGAGGGAAAAAAACTCCTGAAGAATTATTCAGATCCCATCTCAAAGTAATGGGGCTTAGTTTCCCCCTATTTTTTTTTCTTGTTCTCTTTTGGATATGGTTGGATGTTGGTTGGGAGAAGTTAGAGATTATTGATATGGGAGGTGCTGTGTCTAGTCCAACCTCAAGATCAAGGATGTGGTGGAAACAAACTCTGGGTCTGGAAACTGAGCCCTGTATCCCAGTCCAGTGTTCTAACTGTCTGGCTGTGTGACTTTGAGCTCCTTCCTCCTGTAGATCACTCTCCAAGGTCCTTTCCATGCTTCAAGTCTGATTTGATATGAGTTTCCTTTGATGGAATCTTTATGAAGATTGGGTTAATTTCCTGAGGGCTTATTTTTAGATATCCCAAGTCTAAATCCAAGTAGTTGTGGGGCTTATAGCCTTAAAAAGCTATTTCTAATGGGATAAATTTATAATGATTAACTTCATATTCCAAAAAGCTTTTAGGATTCTCTTTTTCAAAAGTCAGTTTTCTTTTTTTCCTAAATCCAAATGATCTACTTCAGTGAATGAGCTTGTTGCACTCAGTTTCAAGCTACATTCTGGTAATTTACAACTAATTTTCAGAAAAAGAAAGGCAGAAGGAACAGAAGGCAGAATGCGAGAACAAATTGTCATGATTGAAGGTGGTTGGTGAGATCAGAATTGCTTCAGAGTTATGTCATTTTTTGGTACTTATTACACATTTTTGACTGAGGTATTTCTTTTGAAGAGAATTTTAAGTTTTATGTGAAAGAAATTATTTGATGGGGTGAAATCCTTATTTAAACCCCGTTTTTTCAAAGTGGAACCATAGTGATATTTACTATATCATCAAAGCGGCCTGACTGGGAAGATGTGGGGACAGTCTCAAGGGTCATGTTTAACATTAGGTTTGTTACACAATATAAGCAAACAGTAGCAACCCTGGATATTTTGTATTCTTGGTATTCTGGAAAAAAAAACTGGGTGTCAATCAAATGAATGCGTAGTAAATCAGGGTCACTTGCCTTGTAAATGAACCCTCTGTATGACCATTTTAAAAGTAGGTAATCTCTTGGAAAACCAAACAATAATTTAAAAATCATACACTTAGAATACTGGTTTCTGTGTGTTGGGACTGCTTGTGGTAGTGGGTGGTTGGGGTGGGGTGGGTGGAGTGAAGCACGCAGTGGGAGCAGTTACATCTATAGGATTTTGTTGAGTTTACTGGGCTCAGGTTTTTTCCTTGGCTTATTCTCCCTTTCTCTATGACACTTATCCTTTAATACTGTGCTTATAAACTTCCTGGGTGAAACCCATAATAGGAAATGGATTTTATGTTGCAACCTGAGTGTGTGTATGTATGTTTGTATGTGTGTATATATATATATAATTTATTTGTAATATAATATAGATATATTATTTCAGGAGGACAGACAACTTTTAAAATGTTCAGCTGCAGCCGAACTTGTATTTGGAAATAATTACTAAAATATTGAGCCTTGTCTGATGGTTCTGAGATATGTTATTTTCTTCTCTGTATAGTGTTTGCTTTTCTTGGTTTTAGTGTGTGTCATCTGAGGCTTGGTATTGTTATTTGTGTGTGAGGTTCATGGGCTGTTTTAGCTAATAGGCACTGGAGGATGCCATCCTGGAGGGAAGTCATTAGTAGCATGCAATGGGGCTCTTGATCCTCTCTTGTTCAGTAATTTTTTTTAAGTCTTATTGAGGGCTAGAAGGACTGCTCATCAAATTTGTAGGTGACACAGAGCTAGCAGCCATAGCTAATATATTGAAAGGTGAAATCAAGATTCAAAATGAAATATGACTGTTGGAATGAATACCAACATGATGCAATTTTAAAAGACCAGTATAAAAGCCCTTTCTTGAGACTGAAAGATAAAAATCAAAGGAGGGTCCTGGGTCGTAACAACAGTACATGTGAAAAGTTGGGGGTATTAATTGACTATAAATGCAAAATGGTCCCAAAGTATTATGCTGCATAAAAAAATGGAATGTAATTTTAGGCTTCAGTGATAGAAATCTGACATAGAGCTTACCTCAAAGGTAACAGGTTCCCTGTATTCTGGGCTGGAGATTTGTCTAGCTCTAGCTACCTCGTTTTAATATAGACATTGACAAGTTGATATTAGGAGGGACCCTGCATTATGTGGAAGAGTTAGGGCAAATGTTTAGCCTAGAGAAGATGCAAATAATGTGGTACATGATTGCTACTTCAAATATTTGCCTAACTGTCACATGGCAGAGAGGGCAGAGCAGTCTTTCCTGCTACCTAGGGCAGAGTTAGAACCAAAGGGTAAGAGTGACAGAGCAGCTGACTTTGTTTCTAATAATTAAGGTTGTCCAAGAGTACCGTGAGTTGCCATATGAAGGAGTGAATTCTTCTCGCATGGGAGTATTCTGCAAAGGCTGGGTGACTGTTTGGCCAGGATGCTGTTAGTAGGGATTAGCTGAATTAGGCAGTGGATTGAAATAGATGATCCCTCTGGTTGAATTCCAGAATTTGCTGAATTACATATTAAAAAAAAATAGTATCGTGAAAGTGATTTTATATAGGTAGTTTTAAGAGATAGGTTAATGTTAATGTTAAAACTTATAAGAATTTCTATCTCAAAGCCCTGCAAAACCATTCCCTTATTTGTGAAGACTACAACTTTATTATTTCTTGTCTTTATTTAAAAAAAAATCTATGAAAATCAGTGTTTTTTTGAATCTCATGTTGAAATAACCTTAACTGATGTGAGTTGATTTCAATCTTTATCCCATTTGAATGACCATTCATACATACCTCTGCATATTATTTTATTATAGGGTGCTGTCCATACCCTCGTGGGGGTTATGTAATGTATGATTTTTGCCATGAACACCTTTCAGATATCTGAAAAATCAATTCTAAACTATTTATCCCCAAAGGATTTGGTAAGGGATTATTATTATTAACTATCTCGTAATTAGATTGTTCTTGTTTTCTCAGGGTAACTTGAAATCATTGGCTAGAAATTTAGACAATAAACTACATTACTTCTCCACACTAAAATAATTTTCAAGAACTATTATCAAGTTTCTAAAACTTGTCACAGAAGGAATTTGTTCTATGAGCCAATTTCTAATGAAGTGATAAGTTGCTTTGCTATTTTTATTTTTTTCCATATATTTTTTTATGAAGAGGTCAGTGGCAAAAATTGTCAGTGTCAAGGGTCTCCTTCCAAAGCATATTTGACATTACTTAAAGCTGGCTCTAGGTGACAATATTACACTTTTCTGGCCTAGGTGGAGGATTTAGTATGATCAGTTAATTAATGACTTTTATATATCCTTTCTGTAACTATTATTCTGTAGACATTTTTGAACACCTACTCCAGGCTGACCCTAAGTGAGGCAACAGTGTTACAAAGATGAATGAGATAAAGACAGCAGCCTAAATATGCTCACACACTTACTTGATCCTCAAAACAATGTGTAAGATATTATATTTGTAGGGCAGATATTATTGTTCCCATTTTAAAGATGAGAAGGGAAGTTGAGTGACTGGCTTAGGGTCACCCATCCAGTAAATGGTAGAATAGGACTTGAATCCAAGGCCTTAATTCAGAGTCTACTTATTTTTCTATCATATGAACATATACTGAGAACCTGCTGTTCTCTACACAAAATGTATCTTCTCTTCACCCAATCTATCATAGATATTTACTTTTACTTGGCTGCTGTGAATTTGTAACCACTTTTGTGTTTGGCGGTTTTACTGTGAAATGAATTTTTATAGGGGATGGATCTCTACTTGTTACTGTGAGAACCCGAATGCCCAAACTCTCTTTTCCCATCCCATTGCAGTTGGGACTCAGGAACACCGACTAAGCTCAGTCAGTAACTTACACCTTCCTGGAGGTAAGACACAGAGAACAAAAGAGTAGAGGCAGCCTCGGGTTCATGCTGGTGAAGGTGGTGCAAATTCTGTGTCCAGCAGTGGTATCTTTATTAACCAGGCTGATTCTCTGGTTGATTTCTTATGCCTAAACTTTATTGATTTCAGACCGTTCTCTGGATTTGGTTCTCATTCCTTTTGTTCTGTGAGCCATCTGATTTCCTTTCACTAAATTTGTCTGAAAAGTTAGCTTGAGTCAGTTTCTGTGCTTTTCTTTTTTACAGTTAAAGCATTTTTTTTATTATCAACTGTACATCACAGTGGTTCAACAGTCCCCCTCATTGTCCCCCCTACCCCCACTCACACCCCTCCCCTTTGGTAACCACTAGTCACTTCTCAGTATCTTTGAATCTAATGCTCTTTTGTTCCGTTTTGCTTTGTTTTTATATTCCACAAATAAGTGAAAAAATTATATGGTATTTGTCTTTTTCTGCCTGGCTTATTTCACTGAGCATAACACTCTCTAGATCCATCCATGTTGTTGCAAATGGCAGGATTTCTTTTCTTTTTATATGGCTGAATAATATCCCATTGTATGTAAGTACCACATCATCTTTATCCATTCATCTATTGATGGACACTTAGGTTGCTTCCATATCTTAGCTGTTGCAAATAGTGGAGCAATAAACATAGGGGTGCATATATCTTTTTGAATCATGGATTTTGTTTTCTTTGGGTAAATTCCTAGGAGTGGAATTCCTGGGTCAAATGGTATTTCTATTTTTAGTTTTTTGAGGAATCCCCATACTGTTTTCCACAGCTGTTGCACCAATTTGCGGTCCCATCAACAGTGTAGGAGGGTTCCTATTTCTCTGCACCCTCGCCAGCATTTCTTGTTTCTTGTCTTTTGGATAGTGGCCATTCTGACTGGTGTGAGGTGATTCCTCATTGTGTTTTTAGTTTCTGTTGTTTTCAACCAAGAACTTTGACTAGAAGTTTTATAGATGAGGTAGTGAAAGTTGGTTAGTTTTTGGACATATTTTGAAGAGACTAGTGACAGAATTTGTTGAGGGATTGTATTTGGAATGTGAGAAAAAGAAAGGGATCAAGGATGACTTCAGAATTTTTGGTCTGAATGGAAAGAATAAAGCTGCCATCAGTTGTAGTTTTGTATTAATACAAACCATCCCCCAAGTGGACAAAAACAACAGCCATTCTTATCATCTCCATTGGCTTGGGCTTCTCACAGCATAAGGCTGGGTTTTGAGCTGGAGATCTCCCTGAGGGAGGAACAATCCAAGAGAACCAGGAGAAGCTGCATAACCTTTTGTGACCAAGCGTCAGAACTCACATAGTGTCACTTCCACCATATTGTATGGCTAGAATTATTCACAGGCTCATCCATATTCAAAGAGAGGGGACACCGGAACATCAGAGAATTTGGAGCCATGTTTTAAAACTGTCATATCACTTATTAGGGAACTCTAAGAAAGAATTGGAAGAAAAGGGAAGATGGGGAGAGGAATAAGTTGAAGGAGGGAGATTGTGTGTTTGGACATGTTTAGTATAGATGCCTATTATGTGTTCAGGAGGAGATAATGGATAGGCAATTGGATATGTCAGAAATTCAGGTGAGAAATTGAGGCTAAATATATAAAGTTAAGAGTTGTATGTGTGTACATGGTATGTAAAACCAAGGTACTGCTGAGGTAGGTCATCTGGAGATGTAGATTTATGTCTTGAAATCAGGGAGTGTGATACCTTCAGCTTTGCTCTTCTTGCTCAAAACTGCTTTGGCCATTCAGGGTCTTTTGTGGTTCTAAATGAATTTTAGGAATTTTTCTATTTCAGTAATAAATGCCATTAGGATTTTGATAGGCACTGCGTTGAATATATAGAGATCATTTTGGGAAGTATGGACGTTTTAATAGTATTAATTCTTCGAAGGCATGAACATGGGACATCCTTCCATTTATTTGTATCTTTTAAAAGTTCTTTTGTCATTGTTTTGTAGTGTTCAGCATACAAGTCTTTTACCTCTTTTATTAAACCTATTCATAAGTATTTGATTCTTTTTGATACTATTGTAAATGGAATTGATTTCTTAATTTTCTTTTCAAATAGGTTGTTAATGTACAGAAACAACTGATTTTTGTATGTTGATTTTGCATCGTGACTTTACTGAATTTGCTTATTAATTATAACAGTTTTTTGTAGAATCTTTAGGGTTTTCTACATAAAAGATCATGTCATCTGTAAACAGATAGTTTTACTTCTTTCTGATTTGGATTGCTTTATTTGTTTTTTTCTTGCCTGATTGCTCTGGCTAAGATTTCCAGTACTATGTTGAATAGGAGAGGTGAGAGTGGGCATCCTTGCCTTGTTCTGTATCTTAAAGGGAAATTTTCAGCTTTTCACTGTTGAGTATGATAACGCTCTGGGCTTTTCACAAGTGGCTTTTATTGTATTTATTTTGAGGTAAATTCTTTCTATTTCTAATTTGTTGAGAGGTTTTTTTATCATGCAATAGTGTTGAATATTGTCAGACGCTTTCCTTGCATCTCTTGTGATGATCATGTGATTTTCATCCTTCATTCTGTTAATGTGGTGTATCATGTTGATTGATTTGCATGTGTTGAGCCATCCTTGTATCCTAGGGTAAATCCTACTTGAGCATGTTGTAGGATATTTTTAATGTGCTGTTGTATTCTGTTTGCTAGTATTTTGTTGAGGATTTTTAGGAAGAGCAGCAGGAAGGCACCGCTGTCTGCCTTGGGCACCATTTATCCTCCGTTCATCGTCCCCGGGGCGGCTGCGTGACCCCGCGGGGAGGCCGGACCGGGCCGGGCTAAGGGTCAGAGGGCCGGGCTGGGGCTGGCGCCGGGCGCGGAGAGGCGGAGGGAGAAGGCTCCGGCTGGGCCGCGACTGGGCTGGGCTGCGCCGCAAGCTCGCGCGCACTCTCGGCCGCAGCCTCGAGCTCCAACTCACACCTATGTTTATCAGGAATATTCACCTATAGTTTACTGGTGGTATCTAACTGGCTTTAATATCAGTTTGAGGTTGGCCTCATATAATGAGTTTGGAAGTGTTTCCTCTTCCAATTTTTGGAAGGACTTAAGAAGTATTGGTATTAATTCTTCTTTAAATGTTTGATAGAATTCACCCATTAAGCTACCTGGGAATGGTGTTTTCTATGTTGGAAGTGTTGATTACTCCTTCAATTTCCTTGTTTGTTATTGGTATGTTCAGACTTTCTATTTCCTGAATCATTCTTGGTAGGTTGTATATGCCTAGGAATTTCTTCATTTCCTCTAGACTGTCCAATTTGTTGGCATATACTCATTCATAATAGTCCCTTTGCTCCTTTTTATTTCTGTGGGATCAGTTGTAATGTCTCCTCTTTCATTTCTGATTTTATTTATTTGCATCTTCTTTTTCTTTTTCTTAGGCTAGCTAAAATTTTGTTGATTTTGCTTTTCTTTAAAATCCAATTCTTGGTTTCACTGATTTTTCAAAATGCTTTTCTATTCTTCATTTCATTTATTTATGTTGTAATACTTATTATTTCCTTCTTTCCCCTAATTTTGAGCTTAGTTTGTTTTTCTTTTTCCAGTTCCTTGAGGTGTAAAGTTATGTGGGGTTTTTTTTTTTTGAGAGCTTTCTTCTTTCTGAATGTTGGCATTTATTACTATAAACTTCCCTTTTAAGTACTGCTTTTGCTGAATCTCATAAGTTTTGATATGTTGTATTTTCATTTTAATTCTCTTTTTATTTGACTTTTGACAATCTATAACATGTCTCAGTGTAGGTCTCTTTGGGCCCAACCTATTTGGGAACTTTTGGGCTTCATTAACCTGGATGTCCTTTTCCTTCTCTAGATTTGGGAAACATTCACCTATTACTTCTTTAAATAAGCTCTCTGCCCCTTTCTCTATCTTTTTTCTTTCTGGGTATCCCATAACACATATATTGATCCTTTTGATGGCTTACCAGACATCTCCTAGGCTTTCTTCATTCTTTTTCATTTTTTTTTGTTCCTCTTAGTAGATAATTTCAAATGACCAGCCTTTGAATTCACTGATCTTTCTTCCGCTCAGTCAAGTCTGTTGTTGAAGCTTTCTGTTGATTTTTTCAGTTTAATCATTGCATCTTCCAGCTCCAGGATTTCTACTTGGTTCTTTTTTATGGTTGCTATTTCTTTATTAAAATTCTCATTTTGTTCATATATTGTTTTCCTGATTTTGTTTAGTTGTATTCTCTTGTAGCTCACTGAGCTTCTTTAAGATAATTATTTTGACTTTGTTAAACAGTTCATGGATCTCCATTTCTTTAGGTTTAGGTAGTGGTGCTTTATTGTTTTTCTTTGATGGATTCATGTTTGCCTGATTCTTCATGATCCTTGCACCTTGCATTGGTGTCTGTGCAGTTAAAGGAACTGTCACCTCTTTCCATCTTTAACGATTGGTTCATCAGGTAAAGACCTTATCCTGCCAGGTCCCTGCCTCCAGGTCTGCAGTTTAGTGGGACAGTAGTAGCCAAGTCATGGGGCTGCTTCTGAGTCTTCAGTTGATTCTGTGGTTGGTGGGCTTGTTGCTGGGGTGTGGGCTGGTGGCAGGACCTCACACAAGTGAGGTTGGAGTTTGGTCCATACCAGAACAGGGCTACTTGAAGATTAGAAGCCTGAGTCTTTGGTCAGTGGGCCTGCTACAGAGACATAGGTCTGCCTTTTCAAAGTGACTTTCCTCAATCTTGAGCTCCACTGGAATGCTATCTTCTTATCTGGATCCCAAAGCTCCCACAGAAGCACTTTTGTCCATAGATAGTTGCTAAATAAGTGTTTCTGTGGGAGGATAAGGGCTGAGGATATCCTATTCTGCCATCTTGTTGACCTCCATTAAAAAAAAAAGCCACAGTCCCCTTAGTAACCTTTGGAAACCACTAATCTATTCTCTATTTCTATAATTATGTCATCTTAAGAACGTTATGTACATAGATTCATATGGTATGCAACCTTTTGAGATTAGCTTTTACTCAGATTAATTCTCTGGAGATACATTTGGATTGTTGTGTATATGAATAATTTTTCCTTTTTATTGCTGAATAGTATTCCATGGTATGGCTGTACCACAGTTTATTTATATAGTTATTGAAGTTGTTTATTAAGTAAATAACTAAAATGAATATTGTAGTTATTTATTTTATGAATAAAGCTACCATGAACATACATGGGCAGGTTTTTGTGTGAACATATGTCTTCAATTTTCTGGGATAAAAATTCAGTAGTGCAGTTGCTGGGTTGTCTGGTGGTACATATTTCACTTTATAAGAAAATGCAAACTTTTTTTCAGAGTGGCTCTATCATTTTACTTTCCTACTAGCAATGTGTGAATGACTTAGTTTCTCCACATCTTCAAGAGCTGAGGTATTGTCAATATTTGTGTCATAATGTCTCATTGTGGTTTTAATTTGAATTTCCTTAGTGACTAATGATGTAAAAAATATTTCCATGTGCTTATTTTCCATTTGTATATACATTTTAGTGAAATTTCTGCTCATGTCTTTTACCCAGTTTCTAATTGGATTGTTTGTTTTTCACTGTTGAGTTTAAGAGTTCTTTTATATTCTCGATGGTAATCTTTTGTCAGATAGGTGGTTTGCAAATATTTTTTTCCCAGCCAGTAATTTGTCTTTTCTCTCTCTTAAATAGAATCTTTCACAGAGCAAACATTAATTTTGATGAAGTCCAGTTTATGAATTTTTATTTTTATGAACCATGCTTTTGGTTTCAAAGCTAAGAATACTTTGCCTAGCTCTAGATCTATTTTCTCACATATTTATCTTTTCTTAATTTTTTATAGTTTTACATACAACATTTAAATTCATGATCCATTTTGAGTTAATTTTTATAAGAAGTGTGAGGTTTAGAACAAGGTTCTTTTTATTTTTGTTTATTTTTTGCTTATAGATGTCCAGTAGCTTTAGCTCCATTCATTGAAAAGGCTGTATTTTCTCCATTAAATTATATTTGCACTTTTGTCAAAAATCACTTGGGCCTAAATATATGGATCTACTTCTGAGTTCCCTATTCTATTCTATTGAGTTATGTGTCTATCTTGCCACTAATATCACAGTCTTAATTACTGTAGCTATATAATAAGTCTTCAAATTAGGTAGATTAATTCCTTTCCATTTGTCTTCCTTTTAAAGATTGTTTTAGCTATTTTAGTTCTTTTGCTTTTTCATGTACATTTTTGGATAAACTTGAACATGGTATGTCACTCAGTTTATTTTTATATTCTTTGATTTATTTCACTCTGATGTATAGTTTTAAGCATGCAAGTCCTATACATATTTTATTACATTTCTTCTACGAATTTCATTTTGGGGGATTATTATAAATGATATTGTATTTTAAATTTTGGTATCTATGTATATTCATTGCTATCTATAGAAATACAATTAATTTTTGTTTGTTTAACTTGTCTCCTGCAACCTTGATGAATGCACTTATTAGGTTTTTGTTGGTGGTGGACTTTGGGATTTTCTATGTAGACATTCATTGTCATCTGCAAATAAGAACAGTTTTATATTTTCCTGTATAACCTGTATAAATTTTGTTTTTGTTCTTGGCTTATGGCACTGGCTAGAACTTCTAGCCCTGTGTTGAATGGGTGTTAAGAATGGACATCCTTGCCTTGTTGCCAATATTAGGGAAGAACACATTCAGTTTTTTATATTTATTGTAATGTTAGTTATAGATGCTCTTTATCAAGTTGAGGAAGTTTCCCTATATTCCTGTTTTATAAGGGTTTTGTCATGAATTTTGTCAAATGATTTTTATGCACTGATTGATATTATCATGTAATTTTTTTTCTTTTGCTTGTTAATATGGTTACATTGACTTTCTAATATAGGACTAGACTGCAGCATCTCTGGAATATATTCCACTTGGTTGTTGTGATGATTAGTTTTTATTTATTTATTTATTATTTTTATTTTAGTATCGTTAATGTACAATCACTTGAACAACGTTACGGTTACTAGACCCCCTATTATAAAGGCCCCCCCACATACCCCACTACAGTCACTGTCCATCAGCATAGTAAGATGCTATAGAATCATTACTTGTCGTCTCTGTAAATACTGCCTTTCCATGTCACCCGACACTGCATTACATGTGCTAATCGTAATGCCCCCTTTCCCCCCTTATCCTTCCCTTCCCACCCATCCTCCCCAGTCCCTTTCCCTTTGGCAACTGTTAGTCCATTCTTGGGTTCTGTGAGTCTGATGCTGTTTTGTTCCTTCAGTTTTTCCTTTGTTCTTATACTCCACAGATGA
Organism: Smutsia gigantea; assembly: GCA_032199065.1. Taxonomy (NCBI): domain Eukaryota; kingdom Metazoa; phylum Chordata; class Mammalia; order Pholidota; family Manidae; genus Smutsia; species Smutsia gigantea. The sequence goes on along the minus strand of JAVSCE010006296.1, from coordinate 32,772 downwards.
GTGAAATCATTTGATACTTGTCTTTCTCTGTCTGGTTTATTTCACTGAGCATAATACCCTCTAGCTCCATCCATGTTGTTGAAAATGGTAGGATTTATTTTCTTCTTATGGCTGAATAATATTCCATTGTGTATATGTACCACCTCTTCTTTTTCCATTCATCTACTGATGGACACTTAGGTTGCTTCCATTTCTTGGCTATTGTAAATAGTGCTGCAGTAAACATAGGGGTGCATATGTCTTTTTCAAACTGCACTGCTGCATTTTTAGGGTAAATTCCTAGGAGTGGAATTCCTGGGTCAAATGGTATTTCTATTTTGAGTTTTTTGAGGAACCTCCATATTGCTTTCCACAATGGTTGAACTAGTTTACATTCCCACCAGCAGTGTAGGAGGGTTCCCCTTTCTCCACATCCTCACCAACATTTGTTGTTGTTTGGGTTTTGGATGTTGGTCATCCTAACTGGTGTGAGGTGATATCTCATTGTGGTTTTAATCTGCATTTCTCTGATGATTAGCGATGTGGAGCATCTTTTCATGTGCCTGTTGGCCATCTGAATTTCTTCTTTGGAGAAGTGTCTGTTCAGCTCCTCTGCCCATTTTTTAATTGGCTTATTTGCTTTTTGTTTGTTGAGGTGCGTGAGCTCTTTATATATTTTGGATGTCAACACCTATCAGATATGTCATTTATGAATATATTCTCCCATACTGTAGGATGTCTTTTTGTTCTACTGATGGTGTCCTTTGCTGTACAGAAGCTTTTTAGTTTGATATAGTCCCACTTGTTCATTTTTGCCTTTGTTTCCCTTGCCTGGGGAGACATGTTCATGAAGAAGTTGCTCATGTTTATGTCCAAGAGATTTTTACCGTGATGATTAGTTTTATGTGTCACTCTGACTGGGCTAAGAGATGTCCAGATCACTGAAAAAACATAATTTCTGGGTGTGTCTGTGAGAGTGTTTCTGGAAGATATAAGCATTTGAATTTGTGAAATGAGTGAAGTAGATAGCCCTCTGAAATATGGGTAGGCATCATGCAAACCATTGAGGCCCAAATAGAACAAAAAGACAGAGTAAGGGCAAATTCTTCTCTCTGTTGAGTTGAGACATCCATCTTCTCCTGTCATCAGACGCTGGTATTGCTAGGTTTTCAGACTTATTCCAATGGCTTCCTCCCACCCCCTGCCACCCCACCCCAATTCTCAGGCCTTTAGACTCAGACCAAATTGTAGTTTTCCCATTTATCTAGCTTGAAGATGGTAGATTGTGGGACTAGTCAGTCTTCATAACCACGTAAGCCAGTTTTTATAATAAACTCCTGTTACGTACTCATGTATATCCTATTGGTTCTGTTTCTCTGGGGAACTCTAATATAGTCACGTATATAATTCTTTTTATAGACTGCTGAATTCTATTTACTAATGTTTTGGTAAGGATTTTTGCATCTATGCCCATGAGGGATTTTGGTCCAAGGTTTATTTTTCATATTGTTTTTGTCTTGTTTTGGTATTAAGATAATACTAGCTCTTAAAATGAATTGGTAAGTTTTTACTCATTCTGGAAGAGACTGTTCTCTCGGTTTCCTCTTTTTCCTGCCTTCCTGTGTATTTCTTGAAGTTATTAAAACTCTTGTTATGGGTTTCTTTGGGTTATATTATTTGGGGTTCACTCTTTCTTGAATCTTTAGGTATATGTCTTTTACCCAATTTTGGAAGTTTTTGTTATTCTTTAAAATTTTTATTTATTTATTTTTGACAAGTAAAAATTGTATGCACTTAAGATATACAATGTTATGTTTTGATATATATATGTGTATATATATATATACATACACACACACATTGTGATTGTGAAGTGCATATATACACACATTGTGAAGTGCATATAAACACACACACATATATAAATGTATAATAATGAAATGAATTAACATGTTGATCACTTCCCATAGTTAACATTTGTGCATGTATGTATGTGTGTGTGATGAGAACACTAAAGATTAACTCTTTTAGCAAATTCAAGTATATAGTACAAATATTTTTAGCTACAATCACTATGTTGTATATTAGGCTTCCAGCACTGCCATTATTTCTTCACATACTTTTTCAGTTTGTCCTCTTCTCTCCTGGGACTCTTATTACATGAATGTTAGCTCTTTTTGATATAGTGCCACAAGTCCCCAAGGCTGTATTATTTTTCTAGTCTATTTTACTTTTGTTTTTCAGGCTAGATAGTTTCTATTGTTCTGTCATCTACTTCACTGATTTTTCTACTCCTTCTGTTTTGCTGTTGACCTATCCATTAAATAAAAAACTTTTTTTTTTTTTGGTTATTTTATTTCTCATTTCTAGAATTTCCACTGGTTCTTATTTATATCTTGTTTTTGCTGAGAATATTTCTTCATTCAAGTGTGTTTTTAATTGCTAAGGAAGGATATTTATGATGAATGCTTTAAAATATTTGTCAGACTATTCTAACATCTTTGTAAACTCAGTGTTGGTTTCTGTTGATTTTCTTTGTTTATTCATACTGATTTATTTTATATGTGACTTTCCATTGAAACATGGACATTTTGAGTGTTATGTTATGAGACTCTGGGTCATATTTAAACATTCTGTTTTAGCTGGCTTCTCTGCTTTACACAGGGAAGGATTAAGAGGGCTGTCTCATTATTGCTAGGTGGTGGTAGAAGTCCAAGGACCTTTTTGAGGAACTGGAAAGATGGTGAATAGCAAACATATGGGTTAAAGCATAGAAGGGGAAAGAAAGACAGAAAAGAGTATAAGAAATTTATATAATTCAATGAAAAAGCCTGCCATATATGAAACTGGAATTCCAGAATAACAGGAGGGAAAAAATGGGGTAGAAGCAATATTTGAAGGGAAAATGGCCAAGAATTTTTCAAAATAGGTGAAATACCTGAACTCACAGTTTCAAAAGTTCTCTGAGCTTCAAAAAGGATAAATACAAAGAAAACTCTTTAAAAATGTTGCTAAAAAATCTTAAAGGAAGTCTGGGGAAAAAAAAAGACAGTGCATTACTTTCAAAGAATCCAAAATACAATTAGCAGAACAGTAAGTTGGAAGCCAGAGGCAATGGAATGACATCTTTAAGATGCTGGGGGTGAGATGATGGGACTTACCTAGAATTTTATACTTAATGAAAATATCCTTTAAATGTAAAGGCAAAATAAAGACATTTCCAGATAAACAAAACTGAAAGGATATGTTGCTAGCAGACTTAGGGAATTCTTTAGGCAGAAGGAGAATGAGCCTGTATGGAAACACAGACATGTAGGGAGGAGTGAAGGACATTGGATAGAATACATATGTGAGTAAATGTTAGTGAATACTGACTATACAAAATATGGTATATTTTGGGATATTAAAAATACAGAATTAAAATGCATGATGAAATAATAGATGGGAGATGGATGGGTATGTTGAGTTAAACTTCTAATTCCATAACTTTCCTTGGGAAGTAGAAAAAGTACTGTCATTTTAGATTGTGTATCAAATCAATCATTTATTACAAGGAATTGGCTTAGGTGATTGTAGGGGCTGGAAAGTCTGAAATCTGCAGAGCAGGCTGGCAAGCTGAAAACTCACAGGCAGGAGCTGATGTTGTAGTCTTGAGGCAGAATTTCTTCATCAGGGTAACCTGGTTTGCTCTTAAGGCCTTTCAAATGATCAGTTGAGGCTCACCCACATTGTCAGAATAATCTCTTTCCCTTCAAATTAACTTTAAGTGATTGTAGATGTTAGCCCAGAATATTTTCGCAGCAATACCTAGATTAAGTGTTTGGTGAGATAACTCGGGACGATAGCCTAGTCAAGTTGACACATAAAACTGACTGTCACAGATTGTAATAAGTCAGGAATGCTGTTTATATTCCTTAAACTAATCACTACAAAAATGTGTAACAGTCTAACATGGAATATTGGACAAGAAGAGATACTTGTTTAAAATAAGACAAAGAAAGTGAAAAGGGAAGATAAAACAGGTGGAACAAGAAGTAAATAATATGTATGACAAAGTATGTGTTACTTTTAAGAAATACATCTTAAACATAAAGACAGGAAATTGAAAGAAAAAGGATCAAAAATGTATAACTAATATTAAACTAGACTTCAGGGAAAAGTATTAAATGGATAAGCAGAATTTTATGATGACAAAAGGGTCATTCCAGTACGAACATACAATTATGAATTTATATTCATCTAACATAGCTTTAAATTAAAAAGTGAAAGTGACAAAGAGGAAGAACAGATAAATGCACAATCATAGTGGGAAACTTTAACATGTTACTGTCAATAATAATGTAAACAGACAAAAAAACGAAAACCAAAAAATAGAAAGCCTATGGAAAATCTAAACAACATGTTAAACAAACTTGACTTAATTGACACACATAGAACCCTGCACTCAATAATAACAAGAATGCAGCTTATTTTCAAGTACACATGGAATATTTACCAAAATTAACTGTATTCTGAGACCAAAGTAAAATCTCAACAGATTTTGGAATTTTAATCATTCAGAATACCTTCTCTGACCACAGAAAATTTAAGCCCGAAATCAGTTATAAAAAGGTAATTAGAAAATTCCCCAATGTTTTGGAATTAAATGCTTTTAAATAACCTTGGATCAGAGAAGAAATTACAGAATATTTTAAGTTGAGGATGTTAATGGAAATACAATTTATCAACACCTGGGCTAATGCAACTAAAATTATGGTTAGAGATAAATTCGTAACATAAAATGCAAATCTTAGAGAAGAAAGACTGAAAATAAGTGATCTAAATAACCACGTCAAAATAGCAGAGAAATAACAGGAAATTAATTAAGCTCAAGTAAAAGAGAAGGACTAAAATAATAAAAGAGGAAACCTGTGAAATAGATTGGGCCTTCTAGGACATTCGCTATACCTAAATATACCTATTTTGGGCAATTTTATATTTATTTTTTCAATCAGAAAAAAAGATATAAAGTTAGAGCCTTTAACTTGATCGAGTAGAAAGCCTGAGCATGTCTGGATTCTCATCAAAGTTCTGCCATGATTGAACCACATGACCTCTTCATGCCTCATTTTTATCTTTCTGTCAAAAAGGATTATAATACCCAACTTATTTCATAGGATTTTCGTTATTGTATGGGAACAAATCAGAAGACTAGGTGGAGATTTGAGCCTAGAGTCCTAGGTTCTAGCCCTGCCTTTTGTACCAGCTGTATGCCATTAAGCCACTTATCCCAAGTGTCTCTTTTCATCTGTAAAATGAGAGGATTATATTCCCTCCTAGTCTCCTGCAGTAGGAAGTAAGATGTAAGTATCCCCATTTCACAAATGATGTACAGCAGATACAGAGAGGCTAAGTCATTTGTCAAATGGCACACAGCTTATTGGTCAGGGACAGAAGTAGAAATAGATCTGCTCCCTGGGTATTTCTCTCTCTCTCTCTTTGATCTATTCATTAATTTGGACAATATATAAACATTTTTTAATTAGTTCAAAATATGCTCGATAAAAAAGTGACCATCTACATGGTATGATCTGAAGGGCTGATGGTGTCTGAACTTTTTGCTAAAAAATGACTCTTTCCTTGGCCTGCCTTGACACCTGAAATTTCCATATCTTCTTATTTCCGCAAGTTCAGCCACAGAAGACCTTGTGAAAAAAGAGATGCCATGCTGAAAAGGCACGTACAATCCTCCACTGAGACTTCAGCACCAATGCTTCAATCACACTGTTGTGGCACAGAGCAGCACCAAAGGGCATGGAGCCCAGCAAAGATGTTTTCAGGTATTGTACAAAAGCTGATTTTTGAGACAAGGCTGTTGTGATTTATGGGAATCAGTGTCTTACCTTTGTTATGTCATGAGTGAATCTTACAAGTCTTTCAATGTGATATCAATGTAGATCATTAATTTGAAGAAATAACATCGTATAATAGGAATGACTTTTAAAAATTCTGCAGTATGTTTTCTCTGTAAAATGGAGACCTTTATTCAAATGCCAAATGCAACTCAGTGTCTTAGGTAATTGTTATATATTATTACAACTGTTTGCACTAATGGAGCTGGGTTCTAGAAATTAATGTGTATTAGGAAGGCATAAGTGGGAAATAAACATTGAAATAACTCTAGAAAAGAAGCTGTTCGGCTGATTCGTAGACTGGGGGTACTAACATAGATATGGAGAAGGAGATGAGGGGTAAGGGAAGAAGTTAGCCTTACTCATAGGAAGGGAGTTTAGGGCTGTTTAAAGATGAGAGTTAATGGGATGGGTTTGACGTACTGAGTTTTTCCAAATCTTTCTGATCTGACATTTGTGTGAGTGTTTTTTGAAGTTTGATCAATGTGTCTTCTTATAATATATGTGCCAACAGTGAAGTGGTTCCCTGACCCAGCGATCCAAATTCATGGAATCACTTTAAGGAGGCAGGTTTCTAACCATGCAGCTATTTGTCTACATTCACATCCCACATAAGAATATTACTTGGATTTAAGATGATCCTTGGAGGATTTTTGTTCCATTAAAAATTTTCAGCATAGGATAGATGTAATTCTTCATTCCTCTTTTAATAAAATATAAAGGGAATTGGGTGCACACAAATCAGCACGCTGAAATAGCAGATGATCAGAAATATGCATAATGCATTCAGACGAATAGAAATACAGGTGGTTTATGGAAATGTAGTTTCCGTCCCTCTTTTTCAGTCTGATGAAAAAAAAAGACTCTTCAACAGAGTATTACAGAAGATAATTTGTACTTGCCAATATTCATAAGGTGCCACGAGATAGTATTACTGACTCCTGTCTTGCAAGTCAGGGAAAAGACTTTGAGCACTTCCAGTGACAAACATTGTGCTTAATTGCTTGGAAGTTAAATTAAATGAAAGAGAAGGACCCTGTTTTTGTTGAGTAAGGAGACAAGGCTAAACCTCTGGAAAAAATGTAAAATATTACATAGTAAATATATTGTATAGTAATAATAATTACTGGCATTTTTGTAGCATGTTAGTTTTCACAGTAGTTTTGCAAGTATCTTTTCATTTGATGCATGTATGGAGTGTTTCCTATGTACTGCACATTATAACATGTTCCCTCATTTAGTCTAAGAACCCCCTGAGGTACTGTTATCTTTCTAGATAAGATCCTCCTGGCTGTTCTGAGGGTAGTCAGAACAAGTTTTGGAAATGGATTAGGAAACAGGCTTGTGGAGGTTAAAAGGCTTCCATAGGATTATTTGACCTAGTCTTCTTAACCCTTTCTTACAGGCTAGTCTACACTGATACCAGCATGTGAACCTTCTGATGTTGAATGTCCTTAATGTACTATCTTTTACTTCATTTATATCTTTATCTGTGTCTATAGTCCAATTCTTTATATTGAAAGAGGTAGGATATGCTGCAGTGAGTTTATTCAGTAACCTGTGTAGCCTCATAGATTCAGAATGAGACATGGAGGGAGGATTACCCACCCAGATTTTGAGAAGGCAGGTCGATATGATTAAATGGAAAACTTACTGAAGGAGATGGAGCCAAGAGAAGAAACTTGCCTAGCTGTCTGTTCTGGAGCAGCCTGCCTAGGCCATACTGTGATGTGTGTAAGCATGGCTATCTTGGATTGGGCACTTGGAAATAAACTTTGAGACAGATTTTCATGCAGAAAGTTTATTGCTAATGTATTCAGGAAAGACATCTGTAAGGTAGCACAGAAAGCAGGACTGGGTAAAGGGAGAAACCCACCTGTACTTCTGTGGTAATGGGGGCCTCAGCTAATTCTACGGGGAGCTCTGGAGCTGGGCTAGTCCTTCAGAGTAATCCCATATCGAGGCATAGGGACCAGACCTCTGTATACCTTCAAAAGCCAGTCTCTGACCCTAAGTAGTCCCGTAGGAGGGGCCATCGTCCTGGATGAGGCAGAGCCTGCAGCTGAGAGCAGTTCCCAGTGAGTAGCAGTGGGGGCATGAGTGTGTCAGTCCTGAAGAGGGGATCTGGGTTAAGCACCATAGTGTGCTCTATAGTCTATTCCTTGTGCTGCTTAAATCCACTTCCTTTTCATAATAAGTTTACTCTGTCCAGGAACATCTATTGAATTTTGGTTGGGCTTATATCCTGGGAACTTAAAAATGAAGGTTGAATAGGCAATACTACAGCTCTTGCCGCTACAGTTTTTCTCAAAATTGTAACTGATGTTCCATTTTGCCCTTCCTCACCATTCATTCAAAATTCCCCTCAACACAAGCCTTGCCCCTCTGCTGCTCTTGATGGTTTGTCTCCCAGAGGGCCTAGCACCTGGTTACTGTGCCTTTCCTGGGTAATGGTTGCTGTTCTTATCAATTTACCATTAAATGGTAAGCATGGGGGCATCAAGAGACTCCACAGTGGACCACCTAATTGCCAAACACACTCTTCCCTACTTGTGCTGGGAGGCACAGGTGTGGCTCCTCCCGTGGACCAGGGTCAGGTACCCTTGCCAGTATGGCTTTTTCCTTTGCTCTATTGCTGGTCTCTTGGTGTGAGGATCCAAAAGTAATTGGCTTGCAGCTGTAGCTTAAAGTTCAAAGGGACTCTTACTGTGTCAGGTAGGAGTATTTCTCCATTGAGATTAGGATGGTTAGACCCACAGAATCTAAACTTGTGGGGATAGGAAGCATAAATACCCGAAATGGGCTGTGGGAGGCAGGAGTGGTCAATAGCTCCATCTCTTGGTTCTATTTTGCATAATGGGGATACAGAACCATATGCTGGTCACTTAGAGAATATATAGAGTCCTGAGGGATAGAAAGCCATCCTTACAGGGTATCATCTCCAGGATGGCCCCTCAGCTGTGTGATTAAGAAGCCAGGCCGCTGCTTTTCCAGGCCACAGACTTCTCAGTAGTACAGTAGGTGACAGGACCAGTAGTTCCCATGATCACATGCCTGCTGCCATAGCAGTTCTGCTGTAAAGTGGGTCACTTGGTCTGAGGTAGTGTTTTGTGGAACATCATGTTGGTGGATCAGACACTCCCACAACTCTTTGGATAGTGATACTGTCCAGGCCTGTGGGCAGGAAACACAAACACATACTTGGACTAGGTGTCTGTCCTATCCAAGATGAACCACTGCCAATGTAGTTGACTTGCCACCAAGTGGCTGGTTGATCTCTTTGAGGGATGGTGCCACATGTTGCGTATTTGGTGCTCTTTGGTGCTGGCACTTGGCTAGTGGGTACCTGTGTTGCTGGGCTCATGCATAGGCTTTATCCCTGTGATCACAGCTATGTTCATTCATGCATTGTTCTAGCACTGGGGTGGCTGATGACAAAGATAGGCCGACTTATTCTGTCAATGTGGTGGTTTGATGTCTTCCATCAGAGGTGCTCTCTGGTGAGAGTAGACATGTAATGCAAAGATCTTCCTAGTTCATGCCCTCTTCCACAGGTCGTCCGAATGCTTCTTTCTAAACCTCCTTCCCCCCAACCTTCCAAATTATCTTCTTCCAGGCCCTGACTAGCCAGCTAGGCCATTGTCCATGAGTTAATGTATATTCTAGCCTCCAACCACTTATCTTTCTGCACAAAGTGGAAGACCAGTGTGTCACTTGAAGTGCTGCCCTGTGGAAAGATTGCTTTCTTTTGGGCCACCACTGAGTGGGCAGTATAGTGGCAGCTTAGTCCTTTCCCTCCTGCATCATGTGGTCCAGAGAGCCTCCTCATGCATCTCTGGGAGTAGGAGAGGTGCTGGGTAACAGTCCTGGAGCACGTGTAGGAAGGTCTGTGTCACTTGCTTTGCAGCCTGCACATGTCTCATCCCTTTTGGACTGCTTCTGTCTTTTAATTTTTTTTTTGTCTTGAAAAGTATGATGGCACCATGCCATCTGGGAAGTTCAAAGGCCTAGTAAATTCTGTATTTCTTGGATTAAGAATTAAGTAATTGCTTATAAGAATAAATGCTGGTACCAGTCACCCATAGTTGGGAAATTTGGCCAAGGACTAAAAATAATTTTGAAGACAGTCAAAATTCCTCCAGTGTCCAGACAGGTAGGGCCAGATTGGGCTAAATTATGAAGGAGGCAAAGCTTGTTTTTTCTTTTTATACAATTTTGTACTTGAATGTTTTGTAATAAAAATTGGGAAGTACTAGGTTATTGTGTTCAAAGGCCTTGATTAAAATTCTAGCTCCATTGTCTTCCAGCTGTGTGACCTCAGACAAATTATTTGACCTGTCTGAGATTCAATTTGCTGGCTAAATATTGTAATTAGTAGTATGTGCCTTATAGGGTTACTTTGAGAATTAAATGAGGTATTCTTTGTAAAGTGCTTGGCATCCTGCCTGGCATATAGGAGGTACCCTCTAAGTGCTGAATAAATGATTGGATAAGTGATTATTATTTTGAGCTGGTGTGTGTAGAGTACCTGTGCAATACCTGTTGTGGAGGAAAGGCAAGGGGAAGGGGAGAAAAGATCAAGATGAGCTGGAGTTACCTCAGATGCTAGAGTCTGAAGTGGGAGGTGGCAGATACTGAAAATGTTCAGTTTTCTGAGCCTTCCAGAACTGTCACCCTAAATTCACTGAGAATTACAAGGAGGCCTAGATGCTTGTGGAGAGGGGGTGAGAATGATAGGAAGACCATTTTAAGGGGCAATCCTGGTGATGTATTTATATTCTTTGCAACTCCTTTTCTCCCTGTCTTGTATTTGAGAATCCACCATCTAGACTTCTGCTGACTTGATGTCCCTTCTCCTGTCCCTCCTCCCTAGTTTGCTCAAGCTCTTCTCTTCCCAACTCCTCCTCTGTCCTGTACCATTTCAAATGTGTTTCCCTAGTTTGGATTGTCCTCTAGTCTTTTTTGATTATCAAAATCCTTCTCATTTCACCTCCTCCAATCAGCATTCTGGGGAGAATCTAGCTCATGTGACTCTTTCTCCTTTTCCTTTATCCTTGTTACTTTGTGCCAAATAGCCTGGCCCCTGTTAGCACAGGATGGATCTCTGCTTACCTCATTTGTATATTTCTCATTTTCTCTGTAAAGAGTTACATTTCTGGGGAGCAGCCATCACAGTGCTCAAAAAAAAAAGTACTTGATCAATACGTATTTGTTGGATAATTATCATTTGTCTGTTTAGACTTTCCAGTAAATAAACAGGGAATTCCTTGTGTAGAGAATCTGAACTTATTTTCAGTTGTCTCTGAGACATCATGTTACTTCCCTGAGCTTGTTTTATAAATTAAGAATTTTGGGTTTGATCACTAAGGTCCTTTTCAGTAAGAAAAGTGCATGATTCTATGAAATATGAGGCAGTTACTCATATGCTATCAGATCTTTGCAGGTCTGGCTTTTTGTCATTTAGGTCTCTTAGTCATTGTAACATATGACCCCGTCGTTTCATTTTAGATAGTTGTAAGTACAAAGAAGAAATTGCTTCCTCCCTCCCTCCTTCCATTCCTTCCTTCTTTCTTTTCTTCCTTATTTATTGGTTTATTGTCTGTCTCTCCTCACTAAAATGGGAGCTGCAGGAGGCCAGAGCCCATGTTTTATTCATGGTTGGGTCTCCATCATCTGTGTCAGTGCCTGGTGTGCAGTAGGTGCCCTGTAACTATTTCTTTAATGAATGAATGAGGTCCGCTAAATGGTATAAATCCATTAGTTGGACTGTTAGTTGGCAGACTCCTTACCACTAGCAGAATTCTAGTAGTTCTAGTGTTCTGATCCCCTGCTCCACCTAGAATGACTCTCAGCTGGGCTGGGGAAATGGGTTCCTTTCTTCTGGCAAGTCCCCGCGCAGCAGCGCTGCAGCACCTTCAGCAACTGGACATCCCGGTCGCCAGTGTGTCCTTTGTCCTTTGCCCTAGTGCAGAGCTTTTTACAGCCATGGCTGCAGGAACCTCATATGATGGCGGCTTCAACCTTGGGAAGATCAGATTTGAAGATTTGTTTTGGTTTATGAGGTTTATGGACCAGTCTTCTCCCCCTTTCAAAGCAAGACTGAAACCATCATTTAGTAAACCCTGTTGATATCTTTTCATCTTCTGCTGGCAGGTTCATTACACTCTCTGGTTAAATGGTCTCCCAATAGATTGTCAGCTCATTTGTATCATGGTTTGCACATCTACTGTTCTTTGTTGTTTCAAATAAAAATAGTATTTGCTATTGAGCATGACTGCAGATCTTGCTCTGTTGAGATTCTGGAGATGAATACTTGCTTGGGGCCCAGGGCTTTCTGAAATTAAGTGTTTTAGGTAGGGTGGTTGTCTGGAACAGCCAGGATATCTAGGATGGAGATAAGAGTCAATCTTAGTGGAATCGTAGAACAAGGGAAGAGGAAGAATGGTGAATATGTACCAGGGACTGTGTTTAATGTAATGATTATATTTAATTTCCTGGCAAAACACAGAAGAAAACTGATGCTCTTTGATATCAATACCTAAATATAATTTCAATCAGTAAATAGGCTGATGTAGTGGCTCAACACAGACATGGCTGATATCAAAGACTGTGACTTGTGACTTTTTTTGACTATACTCTGCAGTGGTCAGAACAGTGCCTGGTACATCAGGGAGTCTTTGTTGAGTGAATGAACGAATGAATAAATGAAGAATGAATGAATAATGAATAATGAATGAATGAATATTGACCAACCTTAGTTTTACTTCTTGTGACTTATATTTTGATGCCCTCTTTCTGCTCAACTCTAGAATTGTTGGCTACTTAGCTCCCTTCCCTAACTTTGGTGCTCCAGGTAGGTCTGCCATTCTCTTAACTCTCTGATTCATTTTTTACCTTCCATATTCAGCTTCCCATTCATCTAAACCTTCTGGTCTCACTCCCACTCTTTTCAGGACCTTTGCTGGGAAGTTGATAAGATAACTTGTGCCACAGTGTTTATGGTGCTCACTGTGCACTTTCCAGAGTCCTTCTTGGTGAGTTGCTTTAATGCAAGGGTGTATCTCTGATAGTAGTCATTTCTGGGGCAGTTGCAGTTGTGTAGGGGAGCTAGATTTTGCATGGGAGGGAATTTGAATGTCTTTTAAATTATCCTATCTCATTTGCTGCTTATTCTACTTATGCTGAATGAAGTAGAATTAAGGGGCAATCCTAAGTACAAGGAGTGTGTGTTTGTGAGGAGGAACAGGGGATTTAAGGATATTCCAGCTATGAGGAAGGAACCATCAGCTGGCAGACCAAGACCGTTACATTTCTGATGCTGAAGAATGAAAACCATATCTTTTTTGTAGACTTCTTCCCTTTAAGAATTTAATGAAGAGAATGAGATTTTGTTTTCCTAGGCCTTTAAGAAAATGTGGCTCTGTATGTAACAACCTACCATATCATAAGAACCTATCCATCATCAACAGGGACGTTGAAGTCTTAAAGGTCCCCAAACCACTGCATCAGTGGCACTCACTTCATTCCACCTGCTGGCCTTCCAGGGGTGCCTGCTCACTGCAGACCGACTCCAGGATCTGAGACATGTAGAACCCTAGAGGCAGCCATTTAATTGCTTTCAGGCTAGTAGGGTTAGGAAATCCTCTTTCTACTTGTGACTTCCACCCCTCAGCCTGAGTCTGCCTCTCGGGAGGAGGATCAATTCAGTCCTCTGCCAGGCACAGCTCCAGCAATCTTGTGCTCCTGTTACCAGCCTACAGAGGGTTAATTACACATGTGGCTCTGTTGTGCCAGGGAGAAGCCCCAAAGACAGTGCTGAATTAAAGTCACAGAAGCAGTACCTTCTAGCAGAGGGTCCTCTGCCCCATGTCCCCAAACACATAAATGTGAGTAAACATCCTCACTTGGAATTTCTGGCTCTAGATTCAGTGAGGCTAAGCACCATAAAAATAATCGCTGCTGTGTGTGTGTGTGTGTGTGTGTGTGTGTGTGTGTGTGTGTGTGTGATGAGGACTAGGGTGGGGTGAGATGTTAGGAGGGAAGTAGCCAGAGATCTGGATTACTCTATAGTTGACAAAGGAAAGACATTTCTGAAATTTTTGCACAGTCCTCAAGTGAAGTCACTGCACACACCATAGCCATAATCACTAAATTTGACTAATCGTTGAAGACAGAGTCCAGCTTTCAAATGCTCTCCCTCCAGACACAGAATCATTTATATGTTCAGTTGGTATTCACCGAATGCCCACAGAATGGATAATCCTATTGTTGGTTCTGCGTGGAATGCATTATCTAAGCCTCCTGTGAGTTTGAGATTGACTAGGAGCAAAAAGTCAGGGATATCAGTAAAATCATAAGTGCTGTTACCGCTTACTGAGTACCTACTCATTAGGTAGGTATTATGTAATTTGTGTAAGCCCCACTCCGCCACCCCTCACCATAACATTCTTGCAAAGTGGATATTATCAGAGGTTCTGCGTGCAGTATGTGCCACAGCCAGGAATCCAGGCCCTTCTGACTGCATAGCTTTGGTTCTCTCCATGAAGCTGTACTGCCTTCCCATAGGGACAGGGGCAGAAAGCAATCACAAGCAAGCAACAGCACCTTTGTGCTGAAAACACTGAGGTCAGGCCAGTTTACACAGCTTTGCTGAGCATGCAGATAGCTGTGGAGTAAGTTTAGTCTAGGCTGACATCTGGAGGAGATATCTCCTTGGCTAAATCATACAAGGAATGGAGAATTCGAATTCATGGGCAAACAGACTTGGGCTTGCCTTGGATTTGATTTGCTTAGGGACCAAACACAAATGACAAACAGAAAAGCTATCCACTTTCCTCTCCCCTTGCCTTTTCCTTCAGGAGAAACTTTAACTTAAAGGAAACGGGGAGGGGTCCTTTCCCTCTGGATCTTTCTTCTTGCCTGTGCTGAGGTAGGAAGACCTCTCTCTCTATTCGTCTTCTTTTCCCTCTCCCTTCAGACTGGAGTTCCCCTCTTGCACTTTGTGGTTTTCACTTAACAAATGTTAATGAGATGGCATTGTAATCACTGGACTTTATAAATATCTCATCCACAAATTGGACCACAAAACCCAAATGAGCCAGCTGAGCATCTCTATTCCATGAGCCTGTGTTTTCCCCACAGTCTTAACCAAAGGATGTAAAATGTGTTCTTGCTTTGAAGCTGTTCAGGCCCATGGGTGTTAGATGCTGAGGACCACTGCTGTTTGCCTGGCCCTAACTCAAGTGGCTTGTTGGGTATGAGCCTTTCACACAGTCCTGGGTGATGTAAGGGATTTAGGCTTGATCAATTATACCCTTTTCAAGTTAACGCTAGAAAAATGAGAAATTGATTTTTTTGACGAAACAATATTTTAGAAATTCAGGATATAAAAATGGGATTTGACCTCTCTTATCAAGTCAGCTATCATCATGATGATTGTCTACAATTATGCCATATTTTGTATGTCACGGCCTTACGTGATCAGTTTGTCAGATTCATTTGGGGAGAGGGTAGAGCAATGATAAAGCATCCAGCTGTGACTGCTTTGTGGTGTGGAAAGGAGAACCTGGAAGATCCATCTTGTTCAGCAAATCTGCTGGAGTGAGCATCCTCAGACACGGGCATCAGAATCTAACAACCCTGCTTCATCTCTGCAGAGAGCTAAGAAGCAAAAGCAATATTGGATAATTTTTCTGGTGTTTCATAGTTTTACCTGGTATTTCTTATTTTTACCCAGTATGCTCCTATTATTTTACCGAAATCATAACCGAACAATAAGCAAAGAGATGATGTATATGACAGTCTATTGACCTACTAAAAGCTTCAACAGCATTTTAAATATAGGACTGGGTTTCAAAAGTAAGAACTACTTATTTTTGTATCCTTAGCACCTAGGACACTGCTTGGCCCATAGAAAGGACTTAATTCATGTTCGTTGAGTATTTGTAAATAATAGTCCAGTCTAGGAACTATCTGAAAAATAGGCCCCAGGCTTCTCCCCTGCAGTAATATGAAAGAAATCCCAATTCTTTAAAATTTGCTGGTAAAAAATGTTGCTCCTTTGGGTAAGTGACTGTATGACAAGTGACTAAACACTTGAGTGTCCTGGAAGTGAAACAAAAAATAAATATATGGAAGGAGAATTTGAAAGATTTTGTTAAAAACAGCAACCACCACTGCTTTTATTCAGATATGGGAATCTGAATGACTGTAACTTTAAATTTCTTACTATTCTCAGATACTTGGCCATTTTCTCCAATACTATTTATTTAATCACTGATTTAAAATGTTATTATAATCATATACTGAATTCTTGGATCTGCATTTAGAATTTCTGTTCTAGAAGAAGAAAATGTATTGATTTTTCTGTCTACTCGTTCACTAATAATACACTTTTAATTATAGTAACTCTTTTGTATGTTTTAATATCTGCCAAAGCTCGTCATTCATTACTGTTTTTCAATAATTTTTTGGTGATTTTTGCATACTTACTCTTTAGGCTGAGCTTAATAGTCATTCTGTTAAGTTGTTTTTTGCTTACTCTCTGCCTTTTGTTCCCAAAATCTGGTTGGAATTTTTATTGAAACAGTGTTAAATTTATTTATTAATTTGTGAGAAAATTAACTGGTTTATGATGTTATATCTCTCAATTTGATGTTATATTTCCCACCACAGAGGCAACACAGTATAGCAGGGAAACAGTCAGACTAGGAATCAAGGTATGTGAGTTCTAGTATCTGCCCACTTGTAACAACTGTGTGCCTGTTTATGCCACTGTCTTCTAATCTCAGATGTTGAAAAAAAATACCTTTACATAGCTGAAGCTTTGTTTCTTATGGGTTTTTTATGATTTATTATCCTTGTTTGATAGAATATGGATGGCCCTTCTCTCATTTCTAGATTTTGTGTCAGATTAAAACATGAGGTTACAATGTAATTCATGGAGGACTTCTAATTCTAGTTAGGGAGTAGGAAGTTCCAAGAGACCACTGCTTCCACTCTAAAAAGGAGAATAAGCCAGATAACCTACAACATCACAACTTTAAACACTTACCAGACACAATAGCAACCCAGTCCATGGATGAATGACTAGATAAACAAAATGCGGTATCTACATACAGTGGAATATTATTCTGCCTTAAAAAGAAAGGAAGTTCTGACACCTGCTACAACATGGATGAGACTTGAGGGCATTATGCTAAGTGAAACATGTTAGTTACAAAAGGATGTAATGAATGATTCTATTTATATGCAGTATATAGGGCAGTCAAATTCATAGAGGCCGAAAGCAGAATGCTGGTTGCCAGGGACTGTGGGGGAAGGAGAATGGGGAGTTAGTGTTTAATGGGGACAGAGTTTCAGTTTGGGAAGATGAAAACGTTCTGGAGGTGGACGAAGGTGATGGCTGCACAGCAATGTGAATGTACTTAATGTCACTGAAATATACACTTAAAACGAATAAAATGGTAAATTGTGTGTTATGTATATTTGACCACAACTTGAAAAGAAGCCCTCAGAAAGCTGAGGATAGAAAGAAACTAAAAGAAAATGCATTCCAGAAGCGATAAGCTATTTCTAGGAGTGAAGAGCAGGGCAGTGGGAGAGAGAGAAACATGCCAGAGGCAGAAACAAAAGGCAGCTGAGCTTCAGAAAGCTTAAATAAAATTAAGTATTTTATTAATCTATAATTGAGTACAATAAATTTAAAATATTTAATGTGTAAATTTGATATTTTTTGACATCATTATACACCCATGAAACTGTTTCCACAATCAAAATAATGAACATGCTACCTCTGAAAGCTTCTCTGTGTCCCCTTTGTGATCCTTCCTTCTCAACCCTCCCCCCCCCACAAGGCAACCAATGATCTTCTTTTTTGCCCTATAGATTAGTTTGTACTTTCATCAATTTCATATAAATGGAATCATGCAGTATGAAGTCTTTTAGTTTTGGCTTCTTTCACTGCATAACTATTTGGAGATTCATCTGGTGAGTGTATCGATAGTTCACTCCTTTTTATTGTAGAGTAGAATTCCATTGTATGGCTGTACCATCATTATTTATCTGTTCATCTGCTGGTAGACGTTCTGGTTGTTTCCAGTTTTTGGCTGCTACAAATAGAGTGAGTATTTGTGCACAAGTCTTTGTACAGACATACGCTTTCTTTTCTTGGATAAATATCAAGGAGTGGATGGCTGGATCACAGAGCAGATATATGTTTAGCTTTTAAAGAAACTACCAACACGTTTTCCAAAGTGGCTGTACCATTTTACATTCCTACCAGCAGTGTATGAGAGTATCAGTTTCTCCATGTCCTCTCCAATAGTTGGGACATTCAGTCTTTTTTATTTTAGTCATTTAAATGAGTATGTAGTGACATTTTATTGTGTTTTAATTAGCATTTTCCTAATGATTAGTGATGTTGAGCATCTTTTCATGTGCTTATTTGCCATCTTTTATATTTTCTTTGATGAGGTCTTTCTTTAAATCTTTTGCCCTTAATGAACTTTTAGTGGCCCCATGTGGCTTGGCATGATCAATTAGTATCTTAAGGAGCCCCAGCCACAGATCAGGTCTGTACCCACCCATATATGCTTTATAATGGGCTTCCCTGAGGACATGGAGGTAGTACATTCTATTAGTTTCCTGGGTCTGCCATAACAAAGTACCACAAGTTGAGTGACTTAAACAACAAAATAGAAAATAAAAAAGATATTATATCAGTGCAGTAACACAATATGCTCTATTACATATGTAATTGGAATAACAGAGAAGAGAGAATGGGATAGATGAAATATTTGAAGAAATAATGGTCAAGAAGTTTCCAAAATTGATAAAAGACATTAAACCACAAATCCAAGAATCTCCAAGAACTCCAATTCAAAGAAAACCTCCCCTAGACACATGTCAATCCAAGCCGCTGGTAACCAAAGATACAGAAAATATTCTTTTTTTTCCCTTGAACAATAATATGTACAGCAGCTTTATTTATAATAGCCCAAATCGGAAAACAGTTCCAGTGTTCATTGGTAGGAGAATGAGTAACAAACTCATGTGTTCATACTATTGACAATAAAAAGAAAAGCATTACTGACACATACAACAAAAACATTATGCTGACTGAAAAAGAATCTTACAGAAAAGGGTACATCGTACTTGAAATTCTAAAAGTAACCTACGGTAGAAAAAATAATCAGAACTGTTGGTAGCCATGGGCTGGAGAATGGTGAATTGATCGAGAAAGATAAGAAATAACTTCCTGAAATGATAATATTCTGTATTTAATAGGAGTTTGGTTAGATAGGTCAAAGTTTAGCAAATGTATACTTCAGATTTATACACTTAATTATACACTAATTTTACATCAAAAGAAAAACTTCAAATATTGAACTATACTTAACAAATTCATGAGGAATTATTTAGGGGGAAGTGTACAGAGTTCTGTAGTTTGAAATATGTCTAAAAATAAGATAGATTAATGGATGGAAAAAGAGAAAAATAGGTACATACATGTGATGAAAACAAGCACAGTAAGATGTTAATGGAAAAATCTAGGTGCTGAAAAAGTAAGTGCTTAATGTGAAAGTCAGTTTTGTTCTATGTGTGAAAATTTTCATAAATAAAACCAAAACAGAGAGCCTTTGTAATATTTAAGATCCATTCATTCAACATCTTTAAGCACTTGATGTGGGTCAATTATTATTCAAGGTGCTAGCAATATGGTAATGAATCAAATTATCTTTGCTCGAATGAAGCTTACATTTCTACTCCAGAGAAAAATAATAACTAAACATGGACATAACTAATATGGGAAGTTCTCAGGAAAAAAATGCAGAATAAGGGTAGAAGTTGCTATTTAGATACTGTTAACTGGAAAGGAATTCTGATAAGGTCACATTTTAGTGAAGACCTGAATGAAGTGAGGGAGCATGTCTGGGTTAACAGCATTCCAGGCAGAAGGGATAGCAAAAGTCTCTGAGATGTATCTGTATATGGCCTGCTAAAGATGAATAAGGCTAGAGCAATGCAGACATGAGAGAGAAAACAAGATCAGAGAGAAGGGGATAGGCAGAAGGGTGGGGTGGAGAAGTTTATGTAAGGCTTATGACTATGGTTAGAAATTCAGATTTTATTCTAAGTAATACAGGGAAACCTTTGTTTCCTTTGAGCAGAGGGGTGGTGGGCTCTGGCTTATTTTACAAGGATCAAACTGTTATCTTGGTAGTATGCTATAAAAAGACAGTTTTGATAGCAGACCTAAGTGGGTGAGGATATAACAGAGAGCAGTAAAGTCTCCATACAGCCAAAGTCCAGACAAAATAAAGGTGTCTTTGGTTAGAATAGTTTTAATGGAAGTGGTGACATTACATTTGTCCATGATTCTGGAGATACGGAGATGGTGGAGCTGACAGGATTTCTTCAATGGGTTGGATGTAGGGTAGAGAGAAAGACAGGGCACAAGCAAAAATGGCAAATGGAACAGACATACTAAAATGGGAAACAGTAAGGGGAAGAGCAGGTTTGAAGCAGGGAGGATGTTAATTTGCTTCAAGGACTGTCAGTTCAACAAGACCTTCAGACAGCCAAATGAGAGGCCAAATAGGGGGCTGGGTGAAGTGGCTGCTGTTGAAGCCCTGCATCTGGGTGAGATCACCTGGGCAGTACAGGTAGACTGAAGAGGAGGAAGGTCCAGGTCTAGTACATAGATCCAAGGCACTTCAACCTTTATAAGTCAGGAAGATGAAAATCAGTCCCCAAGGAGATGAAGAAGGAATGGCCAGAGCAGTAGAATGGAAAGTAAAAGGGTGCGTTCTCACATTCACATGAAGAATAGGTCTCAAGAAGGGAAGAGTGGGGAAATGTGACCGATGCTACCAACAGATCCGGAGGCAACTGATAATGGGCCGAGGCCAGCAATGCGAGCTTATTGGTGTAATAAACGCAAGTCATTATAGTATGTGCTTATATTTCGGTTTTTAAAGTTTTTTCTGCTGCCCTTTACTCTTCTTTCCTGTACATTCAAGGATTCTTAGGCCTGCCCTCTTTAGTTCGAATGATACTAATTTCGGTGCTAACCTGGAAACTTCAGTCCTCCCAAATGATGATAAAATAATTTCAAAAAAGAGAACACTCTGTCTTCCCCTAAAGCAAAAAAGGAGACAGTATTCTGCATCATAAAACTAATTATAAGGTAATAACTTGAGAACATCCATAAAAGGATTCATCTTACTTTCCTGTCCTATGTGGTCTCTGAGGGATTTCTGGATATATCTACTTATGAAAACTGTATCTACTATCTGGTGAGCTTCATGCTGAAATTAAGTAGTATGTGCTGAATCCTCAGAGTTGTTTACTTTAGAAGAAAAGCATTAACAACCACAACAGAAGTTTCTGGCTGGGTGGGACAGGCTGACCACTGAGGAATTAATTCAGTGCAAAGACTGTACTGAATCACACTATCTTTCTATCTCTGAAACCAAATGAAGCATTCCTTCGTTGACAGAAATGACGCTGCCAAGGAGATAGGACTAGCTGCTATAGGAACTTTAGAAATGCAAGTCTAAGAAGAGCCACAGTAAGTCTAAGAATCGTGCAATTAACAAACACAGAGTACCTCCTGTGAAGGAGTCAGAGTGAAGGGGCTAGTCAGAAGAAGTATAGGATGCGGTCCTTGCCCTCAAGGGGTTTACAGTTGGGTTACAATGTATAAAGCATAAAATACAAAGCAATATGAGCTACCAGGCCAAAAAAGTAGCAAATATCAGGAATGCCATCAATGGTGGGGATTTTGAGCAGAGCAGGAGAACAATCCCATGTCAGAACAAGGAAATAGGAGTGGGAAACACAAGCCTATTTGGGGGAGGTAGGATCTATAGCTGGATGCCAAGAGGTTAAATTGTGACAGTTCTGTATGCACACCATCTTTCAGTAATACCTGTTTTTGAAAGTTCATAGTCTAAGGTATTGTATCAATCTGGGTAAGCTAGGGTATGTTTTGGTAATAAATTAATTCCCAAATCTTAGTAGTTTAACATCAGAAGGTGGCTTGGCTCACTTGAAAACTTCTGGGAATGCAAAATCATGAATGGGTTTCTGAAGATGTCATTTTTCTATGAAGTTGTCGGGAATCAGTCCACCCCAGCTTCCTGCCTCTCTTTCCATGTCCACTTTCTCCCTCTCCAGAGGGACTAAATCTGTTTTGTTTGTTTTAAATCACAGTGCTGCCAACTATTTTATCCCTTGAGCTTTTTCTGTGTGTCCTCAAACTAGCAGCAGGAAGCCAAATTCCTAGATCCCAGCTCCTGGAGTTATTCTGATAATTCTCTCCTTACATGGGCTGTGTCTTGGGGTGCTACAGGCTGGGGGGGACATCATCACAAGCCTGAGATTATTATGGTTTGTGCATCTCAAGAGCAATCCCTGGACACAAAACAAGGTAAACTTCAGAGTTGATGTTGATGAACCCGTGCGGGGACAGATGAGGGCACCAAGCTGGGAGCTGAGTGGGAGGGGGACTCTGGATAGTTAATAGGCAGGGAAGTCAGAAGCAGATGAGGGGGACTTCCTCAGAGAAACGTGCTGGGACCATATAAAGGGGCTGCCAGAGAGTTAGCTCTGCCTACAACAGGGATACCGTCTAGGCATTCAGCAAAAGGAACATAGGTAGTTACAAATGCTGAAGAGAATGACAAAGTTCTCTGGTCCTTTGTCCCTGGTTAGTAGTGCATGAGCCTCTTCTTTAGACAGTATCCAGATCAACTTAACCCTCCTCCTTTTATACTAAAAACTGACTGAACTTACCTCCTCCATCATTTCTTCTCCCTGCTCTAGTGTTTGCTGGGTCTGTTACATGGAAAAAAATCCCTTCTCTTAGGGCTGGATCAAAGAGTGAAAATGGACAGGCCATATAGTGTTGCCTGACACCAGTAGATCATTTCTTGGCCTAGGACACTGAAGGGTGTGTGTGTCCCATCTGGGAACCCTTGGCTACCTAGAGGAGAGACCATTTAGGCTATTTCCTGTTATATGCCATGTAATTGTGTCTCCTAAGAACCAAGGCTCCAACTAGTCATTCTGGTCCTGACATACTTTAAGGCAGAAAACTTTATTTTTTTCTTTTTGAAGGATGTAATCTTTCCAATAGGATGAAACAGGTCTATGTGACCAGCTCAGTTTTTTATTTTCTATTTGACTGTTCTCTCCCTTAAGTCACTCAATCATCCTCCTTTACTGTCTTCTACATTTTGTTTCCATTTCTGAGAAAAATATCTCCAACTAAATTTCTACCTTAGTTACCAACAGGCTTTGTTTGCTGATTAGGTCACGAAGGTTTCTGGTTGCTAAATCAGACATATTAGTGTTTGTGATTAATGGTGTTTAGATCTATGTCAGTATATCTGTGATACCTGCTGCAAGATGCCAATGAGTCCTCAAGTTGATCTTTAAGCATTGTGTCCACTGAAACACTGTAGACATTTCTTCTGAACTTCCCACTTCATGTCACAGGTTGGTCAACTTTCATATTTTCTTCCTCCATGTTTTTTTCTTTCACTGTTATGCATGCACCCCAGCCAGAAAACTCACTTACCTGAGATCAGTGCCCCTGGTACTGAACATCTCCTTGATCTAGGAAATCAGTGCTTGTATGCTAGCAAGGTCTTTCAAATTTGTTGGTTTTGGAGGTGGTTTTATTTGGTTCTGAAGCCTTTGTTGCAAGTACATCCATTTACTATCTATAGATACTGGAGAGCTTTATAAAATGTAATTTGAGGACATAGCTTGCATCACCCAATAATGCTGTTGAGCTTTTGCTGCTTGGGTTTGTTATCTTTGAAGGGGAATAATGGTACCTGAAGCACATCTAAGTCTGTGCATCACTAAACTGTGTTCTATGGGCTCTTCTCTATGGGTCCTTGAATTACCTGATGAATGGGATAATATTGTAAATGGATGTAGTGGGTTGAACTGTAGCCCACAAAAGTTACATCCACCTGGAATGTGGCCTTATTTTTAATAGGGGTCTTTGCAGATGTAGTTAAGGTTAGGATCTTAAAATGAGATTATTGGATTGGGGCGGGCCCTAAATCCAATGGCAAGTCCTTAAAAGAGAAGAAAAGGGGACCCAGACACAGAGAAGGCCTTGTGCAGATGAGGGCAGATGGAAGTTATGCAGCTGCAAGCCAAAGAACAATGAGGGTTGCTGACAGCCACCAGAAACAGGGAGAGAGACATCAAACGACCCTCCCGCAGAGTTTCCAGAGGGAATCAACCTTGCTAATACCTTGATTTCAGACTTCTGGCCTCCAGAACTGTGAGAGGATAAATTTCTGTTGATTTAAGTCACCACGTCTATGGTAATTTATTATGACAGTCCTAGAAAACTAACATAATGAAGGTTGTCAAGTGAAATTATTTTATGTACAATAAGGAGCATGTTACTTAAAGCAAGGTTGGCAAACCGTAGCTCCATGGGCCAAATCTGGCTGCTGCCTGTTTTTATAAATAAAGTTTTATTGGAACACAACTGTACTCTTCCATATATGTATCATCACTGGCTGCTTTTGTGCTACAGCAGCAGAGTTAAGTAGTTGTGACAGAGCCGACAGTGCCTCTGTAAGGCCCACAGTGATGAATATAATATCACTTAGTACTAATCCATGTTTACTTAAGATAAGGACAATAACAGGATTAAGGAATTCTGTAGTGATTTTCTTGGCCACGTATCATACTTCTGCTTTGAAAATTTGTATGTTTATATTTTGAATTTGCTTAAAGTCACCTCTCTCTTGTATAGAAGTGGAGATATTAATTAAAAGAAGTTCAACAAGACAACTGACCTATAGGATTTGTGTAGCCTCAAGGTGGATTGTTTACTTTAACCTACTCATTTTGACGTCTTGGACTTAATGTGAATTGGAAGCATTATTAGTTTGGTAGCATTAAGTAAGCAACAAACATACTCCCAGAATAAGGAAAAGAGCTATCTATCATTGTATTGAAAGCCCTTCTCTCCTAGATAGTCCTGGGTGCTTTTTATTTGATTAGCAATGAGGGTGTGATTGGATGGGGTTTCTCTCTTGATGCGTGAAGTTCTCCCAGCTCCTAAACAGTAGATAGGGTAACTGAATTTAAGTAGCACACCACAATAGCTTATTTACCTTAGAGAGTACATAAAAAAACATTTTTTTTCTGTTGAGTAAGTCATCCTCAATGGTAATGCATGCTCCTCTCCTAACCTTTTTGCCTTTTTTAAACCTTTTAAAGTTTTCTAAGGGAAATACTTGGAAATTTGGTCATTGAACTCTCTCCTTGAGCATTTTTGACGGACTTAGAAAAAGTCTCCTTACAAAAATTTTTCATACCTCCTGAAAATCCACTTCAAGGAATTTATACAGGGAAATAATCCTGTATGTTCAAACATTCAATTCAAAGAAGTTCATCAAAGCACTGTTTATAGCACTGAAAAGTGGCAAAGAACCTAAACCTAAATTTGAAATAACAATGGAGAATTGGTTAAATAAGTTATAGTGCTTCTATACTGTGAGCTTATCAAGGAATATTTAATGGCATGGACAGATGCTCCTGATATATTTTTAAGTGGGGAAAAAGCAGAAAAAAACAGTATGCATGGTGCAGAATAAGCATACACTAATAAAAACAGTTGAAAGTTGTAGGTGCTTTTTTTATATTCTTTTGCTCAACTCTATTTTCTAATATTTTTTCAAATAACACTTTTGTAATAAGAACAAAAGAGTTAAAAATGGGCAGTCTGTCCTTTCAAATGTTCTTATTTAGAATTGAGAATTGTTAATTGATTTAAAAATAACTTTCCTTTTGCATCCCAGAAAAAAGCACTTAAATTGTTGCTCATTAGTGGAGGACATTTGGATAAGTCACTTTCCCTCCCGAGCCTTGGTTTTTCCTCTGGAAATGAGAGCTTTGAGTTCATTGAATCTCTTAAGTTCCTGGTCACTTACGACATTCTGAGTGGTATGAGGTAGTGCTCAGAGCAGCCTATTCATCAGGCTAACTTACTCACCAAGAATAGTGCACTGGAAATGGGGGATGCCTCAGTTGATGAGGCTGGTATCATCTACCCCCAGGCTTTTGGCCCCTGTGCGAGGCCTGCTGGAGAAGAGCCCACACTCTTGCTTAGACTAATGCAGAAAGCCTACTTCCTTACTGGCTCTGAAGCCTTGAATCAATTTGGCCCTTTTGTGAGTGGGTTTTTTTTTTTAATCCTCTTTGTCTTGATCAACCCGTGGCCATGCATTTTCTTAGGGAAAAAATTCTACTTTAAAATTTTAATTTGTACTAATTGGCCTCTGGCAAAGAGAGTCTGCAATAAACGTGGTGTCAATTTCATGTTCTGTGAAAGTTTATGAAGCTGTTTAATTTTGTCTTAGAACGACTTAGCATTTCTGCGTGGGGGCAGGTGGGGAGATTATCAGCCTGGCAAGTAGTTTTCAGAAAATATAAGCTTTGAGTATCACATCTGGCCTCTAAAATTTTTATTGTCTTCACTCGAATTCAATGGAGCCATCCTTTTCTTTCTCAAGCCTCTCTTTTTCTGTCCCTCATTGGCGCTCCAACATTCCCTGAAACTGCCTGATAAAAAAATATTCTCTTATAATGTGTTGAACTACTTCCCCAATAAGATTTTTAAGTTCCTACCAGAGAGGCACTGCGATTTTGCTCATTTTATATCTTGTTCATATCCTGCCTGTGTTGTACATGGTGACCAATAAGAACTCTTGCTTTGAGGTAAAAAACATTGCAGCAAGACTTCTCAGATGCAACCCTGTTTACTGAAGGCAGGATCTTTACAATCATGCTGTATTTTTTGCTCTACACAAATTCTCCTTTTGCTTGAAATTATGGTCGGTCAGGCACAGATAGGTTGTGCTTTGGTGCATTAATATGTAGGGGCATTCTTGATGCTGGAGCATGAATGTTGAGAAAAACAATTTCTAGGACTGTTCATTCAGTCGCCAAATATTCATTATTCATGGTGCTGTCCGAGCAGCATAGTCAGAGCGAAGTGAGGACTTCTGGTGTCTGTGATGTAAGCACAATCATGCAGAGGAAGATGATGAAAAAGAGTAGAAGTAATACATAAACTCTATAGGCCTTCTGTCCATCCATCCATCCAAGAAATATCAACTGATAGCCTGCTAAACTCCCATACTTTTATAGGCATTGGGGGCATAGTGTGATAAAGATAAGCAAAATTACCTGCTTTGCAGAAGGTACAACCTATAATATAGTAGGAGACACAGATAAACAATGAATAAATACTGTCATTTCAAGTGAGGAAAGAAAATGCTATGAAGAAAATTAACACAGGGTAAGGGATGGAGGCTGATGGGGACATTCAGGGAAGGTTCTATGAGAAGGTGGCCTAAAGAGAGACTGGGATTGGATGAAGGTAAGAGTCCTGGACCAAGAGTCAGGCCATGTTCTCATTTTAACTCCACCACTTTGAAATGTGGACCAAGTCCCTCAGCATCCCTCTCTCACCTAATTGTTGATGAAATAAAATGATGTAAACAAGTAAAATTCAGGAGTAACGCATAATTATTAATAATGTTAAGACTTATTGCATGATTTCCATTTAAAGGATCTATGGCAAAATTGTGCATAGGGGTGCTTTTTTAGTATTTGCTGCTAGTTCATGGCTAGAAACAGCCAAGCCCAGCCTTTCTGGAATCCTACAAATCTCCAAGGAGTGTTCCTCAAAACACAGGGAATGAAAAAAAGGAGGATGCATTTAATCTCTTCATTAGATGGAGGTGTGTGTGTGTGTGTGTGTGTGTGTGTGTATGGTGGTGGGGGAAGTCTTCTAAATGAGCCAGAGACAACCAGCAGTTTTCCTATGCACAATAAAACAGTTTATTTAAAAACAATGCATTCAGTACCGTGTTTGGCACATGAGGCAATGAGGCAGGCACATTCTCACTTAACAGGTACATTTAGGGAGCTGTCGAAGCAAATCATCGTATTTTCTTCACAAACTACAGCCACAATATATACAATGATTACCTCTACAAAAGAAGGATGATCATCCTTGTTCACCAAGTAGGCAGAAGATATTTACATATTATTCAGTCCAGCAGTGCTGGCTTCTTTCAGATCTTCATGGCCCTGTCAGTCTGACACCTTGTTTCTAAGGGCAACTGAGGCTGTCTCTCATGAGATGTGAGTCTGGATCCTAAGGGCCGTGGCTTTTTCCAAAGAGAAAGAGTGCTTCTTATGTAGTTGGGAAGCGTCATGTCTTCGATGCCAGTCTCTCACCATAAATGGCATTTTCCAAAACAAATGCATTGCGTGTGTGTGTGTCTCCATGGTTATAACAATATAAGCATTTATTCTCCCTGACACATGCTTCTTGCTCATTTCTTTAATAACTTATATTCACTATTCTCCCACCTTTTGACCTGGTTTCATCATTACTCTACAGAGAGCTTCACGCCTTATTCTGTATTGATATAACATTCTTTAAAATGATGCTAAAGTGAAATGGTGAAACCAAGATGGTTAAGTGAGAGAAGATATCACAAACATTCATTCTTCTTGACTACTGATTTATGCTTCCACAATGAATTGTCAACGTCCCATCTGAAGAATGGAGGCAGCATGGTGTGGTACAGTAGAATCAGTGGTTGGGAGACCCACACTCTACTTCTAGGTAACTAGCTGGGCCATTAAGCCACTTCCTAATTTCCGAGCCTCAGCTGTCTCGTCTCCATGTTGAGGATGCTGATCAGGAATCTAGACCTGAGATAACGTCTAGGTCTGTGAAGTCCTGCTGTGGACTTAGGTGGCTTGGCTGTCTTGGGTGTGTAAATGATGCTGCATTGTGATGTTTCAATACTTTTGTTCTGTGTCTGGGGAGAATTTCAGTGCTAATTGCTGATGCTTGGTAATTGGATCTCAACTCATCAATAAACCCCTCCCAAGGCTCTGAGCTGTAAGGCTGCTTTTCTGCATAGTAAGAGCTCAGATCTGGATCTTGAAATGTAGCTAAAGAGTACCTCTGACATGGAGACCAATTATTGTAAATCTTGCAAAGTGGTCTAGATTCCAGACTTCAGAGGGAAACTTTCCCTTCCTATTTGCAAGCACTTCAGTGACCTTATTCCATCTATGTACACTGACCAAACCTCGCTCCTATTATCTGCCAGTTTTTCTCCCCCACTTCTCTAGCTAAAAATGTTGTGGAGTGGCTGGCTAGTTTTGCTGTGAATTTGTTCATAGTAAAATAGGGCCTACTGTTAAGTCTGTTCTGCTTGTAGCTATGGTCTTATCTCTTTGGTGTCCAGAGAAGAGCCAGGGGATAAAGGCATACTTTGTGCTCAGGCTTTGTGGGATTTGTTGTAAATACAGAAAACACCCGAACACATACCTGACTCTCTTAAGACAAAATGTAGTTTGTTCAGTGTAGAGAAGAAAGCTCATTTCAATGACTGTTGAGCATAGAAAATGGGGATACTCTGGCTTTTCAAACATAATATAGAAAATGTTCAAGTTGAGCTTCAAACATTTATAGTCTAGGAATGCCTTACAGAACCTGTACGATAATTTACTACAGCAAAAGAAGTAGATTTGGTCCTTTATGATCTAACTTCTATTTACTATATGCAGAATAAAAACTTATGGCCATTTATTACGTCTGAGGAATTAAATACATTTTTTCTAGCATTGCCTTCCAAAGGATTTAATTAAACTCACTTAAAATGACTTCCATCAGAAAAACCTTTCATTTGCAAAGAAAGTTTGTTCAAATCAGGGCATCTGATTTCTAAACACTTAGTAAGTAGGGTACACACACCTAGTGGTGAGAAAGAAGGAAAGCTGTACTACCACTGCTCACTAGGGAACTGCAGTGGCCAAATGTTTGTTGATAGGTTTTTTCCAGGGCCCAGCCTTACACTAAAGCTTATGGTAAGGCATCCCATGACACTTTCCTCTACAGAGCTTGCCCAGTGGTGTTCTTATTTAGTGGTGTTTTGTGCCCCTTAGGAATTTTTTGAGGGCAAATAAAGCCCAGCGGAGTGCATAGTCAAGCCCGAGGCACAAGGCTTAGCTAGGTGTCCCCTAATTGGGTAGAGATATTTGAACTGTGGAGCATCTCCCAGGTGTGGTGGGGCCAGGTAAGTGTATTGGATGTGTCTTATTCTTACCCTGCTCCTTTGCTGGCACTGAGTTTTGGATACCTGTGAATTTTGTGCTGTATCAGAAAGATGAGAACCAAGTGGACAGGGAAAATTAGAGAACTGGGAAACAGACGATGGACTATAGAATATGGAAAAAAAATATGAAAAACATGGTTTCAACTGGCAGTTAAATTAAGAATGTTTACCTGGAATGTCACCCTTAGAAATTAGACAAGCCATGGCTAGTAATCTCCTAAAGTACTGAGGAGTCTGTTGAGAGGTTCCTAAAAGTCATAGGGCTAGGAAATACTTTGAACACCTCAGGGTCTGTAGCCTCAAGGGCCCAGTAATATGCTAAAAGTCAGAATTAACCAAAGTAGAAATGTGTGCTTGTGGGGAGGGCGCACCTGGGAGTCCCTCCAAAGCCACTGCTTGACTCTCCTACGTGGTGCTCACTGACCCAGGAGTTGTTTAGGCAGTGCTGTGTCCCAGCCAGCTCATACTGGCTCTTGAAAACATAGTTACATTTTCAGCTGGTTGACATCAAGTTAGTAGCTTGAGAGTATTTACATCACAGAAATTGATAAGTGCTACAGACCAGGGCTCCACCATTCTCCAGAGCCAGTTGTTAAACATTTAGCAGATGTTTGCCAGAGCAAAATTGTCTGTGAATCCCACAGAAGGGAAATCAAAGGAGCCCTTTAGTATCTCTGATGAATAAAGGCCTTGAATGTGCTATAGAAAAGAGCCTGGCATAACTTCAGGATGGTGGCAACTTATTCAACAGAGGTTGGCACGAGACAGCCATTGCCAACCTTTTTTATACTCAGTTGGTCTAAGAACTTTAGTTCCTTGAATTTCCTTTTTTAATTGGTTTCTTTAACCTGAGGACTTTTGCATTTTGGGCATTACCTGGAGGTTGAGAGATCAGACCTCTTTAGGTATACTTTAGGCTCTGGGAATGACATCCAAGTAGGATCTGGATGAATCCTTTAGCTTCCCTGTTTCTCAGTTGGTCTGTCTGTAAAGTTGAGTGACCTGAGATCTGCCTCTTAGTTTGAAATATAAACAGTGAAATATAAAGAGCTGGCCTTGGGATAAAATACATTAAAGCTGTGTTCCTGACTCTGTCTTCAGGCTTGCATCCATTCTGACTAAATTAAGCAGTTACTATTTGCTTACCAATTAGTGACTGGTCAATTCAGCCAGAACAGTTGAATAGTAGAGTCACTAAGACTGTGTCTTTTTTGCCATATATCATGACAATGTCAAGGAACATATCTGATAGTAATTGCATGAGGAATGATAAACATTCAGCTACTTTGGTCATATGGTATATATGATTTTGTTATATATTGTTGGTTCCCAAATGCTGGCCACATTAGAATTGCCTGGGAATTTCTGTAAGCTGGGCTTATCCCAGGTCATTTGGAATCAAAAGTCTGGGTTGGGGGCAAGAACTGTATCTTAAAGAGCTCCTTATGTCATACAGCTTTGTTTGCTGGTGGATCAGCAGCATAACCAGGCCCTTAACCCCATAATCCCATTGTCATTTTACACTGGGGTCAGTTATTCTGCAACAGGCTCTTCACTGTGATTCTACTGTAATCAACAACACAAGAATGAGTTTCACTGAGGATAAAAACATCTATTCAAACACATGTATCTTCAATAATAATTCATCACAATAAAAATAAATTTTAAGAAGTACTGCATAATACAATAATGACATTCTAAAATCTTTCCCATTTCAAATGTTATATCTATGTGGCAAAGCAATCAGTGTGTGAGGAAGGCATTTCAGTCATTTTGGTCCTTGGTATCAACTCACCTGCGGCCTTGATTAATTGGGGCACAGAGCCCAGACAGGTCAATCAGGTGGCCCAGGGGCTCTAAGTCTCCAGCAACTGGGATGCTTTGTCTGGGTTTTTCAGACACATACACACAGCCCCTACCCTCTGGTAAGTAAATGGATAGTTCTGTACATTCAGGGAGAAGCAGAGGCTAAACAGATACTTTTGCCTGGTACATTCAAACAATTAGGGGGAAAAGGATCCAGAATTATACAGAAAATTGCTCAGTCTGTCATTTTGCACATGAAGTCTCAGCCCAAATTATTATTATTTGCACATCTTAGCATATTGAACTAAATAAATGAATAATGCAAAGTCTGCTGTTGGAATTACTTACAATATGGAAGGCATCAACAAAAGGTATTTCTTACCTCCAGGGGCTAAAAATCATATGTATGAGAAGTACAATAGATGATCTGTTTTCCTTTAAGGTTAAATAAATTGAATAAAAATGAAAAAAAAGTACATAACCATTCTCTGTATTCAACTTTTAAATTATACATACATATTACTAAGACAAGGTCTTATTATTGTGAATAGATTATTGGATAAGACTCCAGCTGTCAACTGTGAGCTCTCTGTAACTGAATTGTGATTTACCAGAATCACAATTTACCAAGGGGGTTGTCTCTCATTTCAGGGTACAATGTAGTTTGTTACCAGTGGACTACTATATACCTAAAATCTCCTTTATTGTTTTGCATTGAGAGATAATTACCCTCTTGGGGGGAGAATCTTGTTTCTTCCTTTATAGCCTCCCTTATTTTCTGTGCCTTGTGGGCCACAGACCAAAACCATTTTCCCTTTGAGCCGTCTTCATTTGTGCTGCGGATAAGGTCAAGAAGTACTCGATGAAGAGTCATCATTTCTCCAGTGATTACCTGTGCAATCTTG